>CAUJNA010000437.1:120000-229559 GCA_963377175.1 Effrenium voratum | reverse complement strand
AAGACGGTGCTACGAGTCACAGCGCGCAGAATAAAAGCGTACGGGCTTGCTAGCCACGCGGCTTGACGGTTGCCTGCGGCCATGGCCCTTCGCCACGTGGATGATGCGCTTTCGGCTTACGGCGTAGATGATTGCGCTTTCGTCACAGCACGCAGAAGAAGAGTGTATGGGCTTGCTCTTCACGTGCCTTGAAGTCTGCCTGCGGCCATGGCTTGGAACTTTTCGGGTGGCTTGGACTCGAGCCGCAGAAGAAAGGAAAGTGACTTGCCGGCACAGACCTATCGGTTGCTACGCGTGCTGGCCAGGCCGCGTACTCGTGCAGCCGTATCAGAAGTTGTCTTGGCTCGCGTCGCAGCAGCACAAGTTGGCGAAGCTGTGGTCAGCTGCAGTCAGCTCTTGCACCCTGAGCTCTGCTTGGGAAGGCTGAGGGCTCACCGTGTGGCTCGCGTGGCTTGTTGTGTGCTGCTCTGCCAGGCTGAAGTGAAGTTATCAGACCCCAACATATGTCCAGTAGTTGTGTGTGCTGAGCATGAGGGCGAGCTTCCGCACTCCGAAGATGAGTGAGCACAGCCCGCCGTTCTCAAACGGCTGTGCGCCGCTCTGCTACTGTGTCGAGCCACGTGAAGCGGCGTGCCGGCTCAGGCCACCGTGCTCAGGCAGCTGCGTGCCATCTCGTAGTGTCGCCGCCTGTCTCACCACAGCCATCGAGTGTTTGAACTGAAGGTACTATAGTGTTAAATTCCCCGAAAAGTTGTTACGGGCGATAGATAGCTGTGGTGTCGACGAGTAGAGTAGGTGTAGGTGGTCTCCTAAGAGTATAGGTATAGGTGATCTAAACGACTGTACATATTCGCTTGGTCTCCTAAGATGATGAAGTCTGAGAAAGGTGATAGGTGTTATGGGGGAGTGTTTCTGGGCTGTCCAAGGGCCCGCAGAGGAGGGGGACCTTTGCTTGTTTTATTCCTATGGTTTCGTTCCCCTGATGTTACCCCCGGTGTGCTGTTGTTTCGTGTCAGACCATCAAATAGGAGACCGACGCCGCATCGCTCCGCGTACCAGCTCAGGCCGCGGGGTAGTCGCGCACGAAGGACGCCGAAGAGCGGAGAAAACAAATTCCACGCTGCTGAATGCGGCTGCTTAAGGGAAGTGACTTTAAGTTTGTGTTTTTGTTTAGATCAAACGGTTGGGCTAGTCTGCTGGCAGGGGTTCAGGATCTGTCGACTAGCTGCGTTTGCTTTCGGTTGAAAAAGGCAGTTTCAAAGGGAGCAGTTGAGGGAGGGTTTCGGAGGCTCGGTTGCTTGAGGGAGCTGACTCGAACTTGGTTTTAGGAGCTCAAACAGTTGGACTAATGTCTCGACTAACTGTCTTTGATTTGGGTTCAGGTAGACAGTTTCAAAGGGGGCAGTTAAGGGAGGGTTTCAGGAGGCTTGAGAAGGCCGCTCAGGCAGGCAATTAGGCGGTTCGGAGACTCGCCGCGCCACGTGCGCTCGTCATGTTTACCGCTGCCGTTTTACTGTGCTGGCTCCACCTACGCGCTTCGCCCCAATCACCGCGCGCGCTGGCTCAGACCGCGCGGTTGTTACGAGTGCTGGCTCAGGCCGCGTGGTCATGTCAAGACAGTAAAAGTTGGCTTTGGCTCGAGCCGAAAAAATCTCCACGCGCGCTGGCTCAGGCCGCGTGGTCATGTCAAGGCAGTAAAAGTTGGCTTGGGTGCGAGCCGATTTTTTTCCCACGCGCGCCGGTTCAGGCCGCGTGGTCATGTTAAGACAGCAAAAGTTGGCTTGGGCGCGGGCCGAAAAAACATCCACGCGTGCCGGCTTG
Organism: Effrenium voratum; assembly: GCA_963377175.1. Lineage (NCBI taxonomy): Eukaryota > Dinophyceae > Suessiales > Symbiodiniaceae > Effrenium > Effrenium voratum. The sequence continues at coordinate 227,738 of CAUJNA010000437.1, read as the reverse complement.
GTCCTCTTGGAGTAGTAAAAATTGGCTTGAGCCCGAGTCGAAAAATCTACACGCGCGCCGGCTCAGGCCGCGTGGTCATGTCAAGACAGCAAAAGTTGGCTTGGGCGCGGGCCGAAAAAGTCTCCACGCGCGACGGCTCAGGCCGCGTGGTCGTGTCGGAGTAGTAGCTGGCTTGAGCTCGAGTCGAATAATCTCCACCCGCGCCGGCTCAGGCCGCGTGGTCATGTCGGCTTGGGTTCGAGCCGAAAAAAAATCTACGCGCGCCGGCTCAGGCCGAGTGGTCATGTCAAGACAGGAAAAGTTGGCTTGGGTTCGAGCCGAAAAATTTTCCACGCGTGCCGGCTCAAGCCGCGTGGTCATATTGCCGACTCAGGCCGCGTGGTCATGTTGGAGTAGTAAAAATTGGCTTGAGCTCGAGTCGAAAAATCTTCACGCGCGCCGGCTCAGGCCGCGTGGTCATGTTGGAGTAGTAAAAATTGGCTTGACCTCGAATCGAAAAAGCTGCCGCGCGTGCCGGCTCAGGCCGCGTGGTCATATCAAGGCAGCAAAAATATCCCCTCCACGCGTGCCGGCTCAGGCCGAGTGGTCATGTCAGGGCCGAAAAATCTGCGCGTGGTCATTTAAAGGCAGCAAAAGTTGGCTTGGGCTCGAGCCGAAAAATCTCTACGTGTGCCGGCGCAGGCCGCGTGGTCATGACAAGGCTGCAAAAATTGGCCTGGTCTCGAGCCGAAACATCTGCCACGCGTGCCGTCCCAGGCCGCGCGGTCATGTCACAGGAAAAGTTGGCTTAGGCTCGAGCCGAAAAATCTAACACGGTTGCCTGCGGGAGCTGACTCTCACTTTGCTTTTTGTTCAAACAGTTCAGGGTCTGTTGACTAGATTTTTTTTGCTTTGGGTTCAGCTAGGCATCTCCCAGAGAGGCAGTTAGGGTGTTCCGTTGTCGGCTAGGAGACTGGCTGCCGCCACGCATGCGCGTCATGTCTACCGCTGCCGTTTTCGGGGCTGGCTTCGCGCGTGCCGGCTCAGGCCGCGTGGTCATGTCGCAGCAGGAAAAATTGGCTTGGGCTCGAGCCGAAAAATCTGCCACGCGTGCTGGCTCAGGCCGCGTGGTCATATCAAGGCAGCGGAAGGTTGGCTTGGCTCGGGCCGAAAAATCTCCACGCGAGCCGGCTCAGGCCGCGTGGTCGCAACAAGGCAGTAGAGATTGGCTTGATCTCGAGCTGAGACATCTGCTACGCGTGCCGGCTCAGGCCGCGCAGGGGTCATGTCAAGACAGCAATGCTTGGCTTGGACTCAGACCGAAGAAGTTCCACGCGTGCCGGCTCAAACCAGGTCGTGTCGCGGTTATTGCATGCACCGGCGCAGGCCGCGTGTTCCTGCCGCAGCAGAACAAGTCGTCTTGGACTGGCGCAGGCCGCGCGATAGCTGCGTTTGCTAGCGCATGCCGTGCTTTCGGAGGCCATGAGAGTGGATGTCCACACCGACTCGGGCACGTTGCTTGGCTTCCAGGCGTGTAGATGATATGTCCCAGAAAATTTGCGCTCTGTCGGTCAAAAGGTTCAGGCCGCGGCTACGAGAGCCAGGACATGACGACCGCGAGAAAAGTGCGAGAGGGTGCGCTGCTAGGCTGAGCCGCTGTCGCTTGGCCAGAACATAGATGCATGGCTGAGAGTGCGAGACATGACGACCTATGCTGTTTTTAAACTCAGTAAATGTGAGGCTGCTGTAGGGATCGAGCTGTTGTTCTCTTGGGCTCAGGTGGGTGAGAGAGAGGGTTGAAGGCTTGAAGGCTTGAAGGCTTTAAGGCTTAGGGCTGTAGGAGGCGTGAGAGGGTTGTAGGAGGCCTTGCATGCTCGTCACCTTGTCCGCTGCCGTTCGTAGGTCTTAACATAACCCTGAGCTGGCTACACACACACACCTACTACCACACTCACACAAACAGCAGCTGAGTAGGCTTAGGACACGAGCGGGGCTTGGCGGCTCAGCCGGCCTCGCATCTAGCGATGGTTGACGAGCTTCACCGCTTCGAGGGCTCGCAGCCACAAGTAACGTAGCGATTTTACAGAAGAACTCAACCCCAGTCGTATTAGGGGACACTTTCAGCACGAGAGTTGCGACTTTCGAGCCGGCTCCCCGGGAGTACGTTTCCTTTACCACGGCTGTACTACAAAGGTGGGACTTTCGAGCCGGAGCTCCGGGAGTGCATTTCCTCTAATGAATTACTTAATTCGTGCCAAAATCTGAACTGGACGGTGGTCAAAGTAAAAAGGTGTTTAAAAACCACGGGGGGCATTCGCGAACCTTTTTCTAATTATTAGGGTCTACGTTGTTTTTTATTATTAGGGTTTTAGTAAACACTCGCACACGCACAAACCCACGTGTGGCTGGTGGTCAAAGCCAGGCTATGTATATATATATATATACACTATACTAGAATCTACTAAAACCAGTAAACTTTCCAACAAACATGTGCTTCATTTCTGCTGTTTAAATTCCTTCTCGGAAATGGCCGTTTGGAAGGATTTTCGGGCCCGGAAAGGGGGGAGGGAGCCCATTTGGACGAGGACCGAAGTGGAAACCCAGGTCCGAAACCAGGGACCCCTAATAATAAAATTTGTTTTCCGGCAGGGATGTTTTTTTATTAGGGGGGGGGGGCGTTTTATTATTAGGGGGAAGGGATTAGCCGCCAACTCCGCCACAAGTTCTGCAATTCCGCTTGCCCTGGTGGCATTGCCCGTGCGCAAAGTGGTGCTAGTTGTTAGGCAAACCCGCAAACCTGCGAAGGAAACTCAAGGCTTTGCATGTCGAATTCCCCCCAAAAAGCGCATTCAGAACCACCAACATTTAACGCGCGTGACTTTGTTCTGCTGACGCCAAAGGGCCGCCTGGAGTCGAAGGGGCTGTGGCTTCTGCCCCGAGGCACGGCTCCCGGCGTTCTGCCCTCAGGTCCCTGCAGTTTCCTGAGGGCCAAGCCAGGCCAAACCGCGATCTCAGAAAGATTGGGTCTGCAAGTCTGCAGGATATGGTTTTTCCGGAGCAACGCGATTTTACAGCGACTATTTATGCGCCGGTTGCGCGTAGTGCGCGCGCTCTTGCTTTTGCCGTGTTGGTGTTGTGCGCCCAATGGATCGTAGCCAGGTAGGCGCGCGAGTCCTAGAACTTCGATCAAACAGTTACTGGTGAACCCTGTTCTGCAAGAACATCTGAGCTTTTGTTTGAGTTTTAGTCAGCTCAACACGCATCTCGTGTCGTTAATTTGGGCTCCAATTTAGCCCTTAACGCTCTCTATACCCACAACCCCTGTGGCTTTGCCGGCAGTCACATTGGACTCGCTGAGGCATTGCCGTTGTTTGCTGGCCCAGGCTTCCAGCCGAATGCTTCAGTTCAGTAGCGAAGTGGCAGCCTTCTTGGCTCCATATCTGATCCGCCGTGCAGCGTGCTCGGATAAGATTTGCCCTGGTACAGTGAATCCCTGCAACATGAAACTTCACCTAAACGCAAAAAACTACTTGTTCACGGCGTGTGCCCTGATATGCCCAGCCCATGGAATTCAGAGACATAACCAGATTCCCCAAAGCCATTGAGTTCCCATGCGTTTTGGGAAAAGGCACGACTTCTTCGAAGCCTTCAGCCGCATGGTACGTGAATGACACCCAAAATGAGGCACGACATTGTCAAATGCCTGTACCATGCGCATATTGCAAGCAGCGGGTTTGTGATCTTGGGTTTGGTTCAGGGTTTCATGGGATTTGGGTTTAGGTCGTGTGTTTGAGGCTTAGGGTTTAGCTTTGGTTCAGGGTTCCATAGGTTTCAGTTTAGGGCTTAAGTTTAGCTTAGGGTTTCATGGATTCTAAGTTTAGGGTTTAGGTGCGGTTTAGGAAGTAGGAGCGGTTTTAGGTTTAGGGTCTAGGGCGTTGGCAGGTGTTATTTGGGGCGCAGGGTTCGATGCAAAAGCTCCCCTAATCACTTGGTCAGCAGAACTAAGCGCTAGTACTTGACGAGCGAGGTTCCTGATTCTAGGCAGCCGCTGAAGTTGAGACGCATTGCAGCGCTATCGGCGTTCAGTAAACTTAGTGGTAGTCATCCAAGCTAGCAAACTCAGTGCCCTGCCTCCGGAGAGTTTGTATCCACGCGATGGAACCCCGCCATGAGTACTAGTGGCATTGAATGCTACACCAGTCCGAGCCAGAATGTGCACTGCTCGGCCGCGCAAACCAAACTCTCCACGCAGCATGCGCAACCAAATGCAGCAAAACATACGTATCACAAGAATTCCCTGTGTTGCCAAGATAAGCATGCACTCTGCGCTCATTCTAGTCATCCTCTGCCCAAACATCTCCTGAAGACCATCCTTCTCTCTGACGTCACCGGCGCCGTGCCTGGGTGTGAATGAAGTCGTATTAAGTTAATGCACAGAGAGCCTGATTGATGAAGGCAGCATGCCTCACCATACCTTGCTGGTCCGATTAGGATTCGAGCCTTGTGATCAAAAAGGCAAAAGGCTAAGAAATGCTGAGACTGAGGGCTTGCTGCTCGCCCACTTGATTGCGACTTGATCAGGACCCGGCCGCACTGAGAAGTAATCACCCGAGAAACTGTACACTGGGCAAGTCAGCCTTCGAGCATCTTGCAGCGGCCCGTGACATTTCAGGCCATGCGCCTGAAGCTGGTGACACTTTGGCCTTGAGCCCCCTGCCCTCAGTGCCCCGTGGGCAACACGCAGCACCCCATCTTTGCACCAGTCTCACAGCCATCTTTATCCTGAGGTGGAGATGGAGGGTAAACAAGTCTCTGGCGCGAGCATCTGTGACAAGCATCACCCCCCCATTCCGGCCTCCGGGACCAAAGCCCGAATGCGCCTCCCTTTCAATATTTTGCCAAGGCTTCCCTTTTGCAGGTCCCCACCACGTCCCATCCTGGCCTTTGATCCTCTGGCGGAACCCAAACATCGACTCGCGGAACCGGAGGACCGCCTTCTGAGCGGGTTGAGCTCAAGTTTGTTCAGGTTTGCCTCAGGTTCAGAAGCGTCGGCACCCGGCACCCCCGGAGCAAGACGCAGCCAACACGTGACCATTCCTGTTGCCTGGGTGTTGTTGGCCTCCAAACTTGACAAAATAACGCCCGGCACCTCTCCAATGGCAACAACACGCGACATACGATTCCTCCAAAAGCAGCAATCCCACAGGTTGTAGCCTGGTTGGGGCACCATGATGGCCCGAGCGTCTTGCCATCTTAGCGCCTACAGTAGGACTGGCTTTTCGAGAAAAAGCTGACAAAGCCACGCGTCTAAACCTCGTATTTGTCTGCCACCAAAAGAAACATGCCAACCCACTGGCGTGAGAACTCAGCATCGGCGAGGAAAGGCGCAACTTGGGCTGCTATTTTGGCATCTGCAGCCAGCCGCGACATGCCACAACTCTTCCCAACATCCACCCACCAGGCAGCCAGCCAGCCAGGCCGAATCCACCCAGGCAGCATGTGCCAGCCAAACAGCAAGCCGAACAACATCTGGCTCAGAAACTATCGCCGCTTGGTGGTGGGTGTTCTCTGGTGTTCTCTGGTGTTTGCATTGCCGTGGCAGGTGTAAGTGGTCTCTTGGCAAATGCTCCCAACATTTGGCAGCGGGTGTTTTGCCAGGGCGAATGGTCCGTGGCAAATGATCTCAACATCTGGTGGTGGCTGTTCAGCGGGGGGCTGACCCCTTGGCATGTTCTCAACATTTGGCAGGGGAGATGACGGGAGTTGAGCCAGGGTGCATGGTCCGTTGGCAAAAGTTCTCAACATCTGGTGATTGTATTTTGCAGGGGCGGGTGTTTCCCTGTCAAGGGTTGTTCAATGTTATTAACACTGTAGTGGTGGGCGCTCTGCTGTGGCGGGTGTTCTCGCGTCAGGTGTTCTTAGCACGTTGGCGGTGGGTGACCTGACAGGGCGGGTAGCTTCTGAGCGGGGACAGTGTCTGAAACGACTGTTCTTTGTCCTGGCTGGCTGGATTCGGAGCTTCTGGCTGGTCGTCTGCCTGGCGCAGAAGCGGGCGCAGACCAAACTGCGCCTGCGATGGAAGTTTCAGGTCTTTAAGTTTGTGGCTGGGAGAGCGGAGGGTTGGACAATTCCTGGGCCCTTTCCATGGATGCCTCCCAGGTTTCGGGACATGGATCCTTAGGTCGTGCAAGTGTCCAACTCCCGCAAACGCAGCTGAGTTGTCTGCCAAGCTGCTCTATCTAGGGCCTCCGCATTCAATCATGAAGGTTGGCTCCCGCAGCGCTTCCCACATGCTGTCAGCCCGGCCGCCAGCTTCAGAGAACCATAAAATAGTTGTCCTCCTGTGGATTTTTTCCGGGTGCGCTGGGGTCGTGGTAATGAATCAGGCCCTCACACAGCCCCGTGCAGCCTGGGCTCTGCTCCAACAGGAGGCGTGACCGAACGGCTGCAGGGAGGGAAGCCAGCATGGCTTCAAGGTTCTTGCAAGTTGGGTGTGTCTGCTCATGGCGCAGGGGCAGTATTAAGACCATACAGATCGGCGCAAAGGCCGAGACAGAAGAATACAATCACATGTGTGTGCTGTGTACATATCTGGAGGCAGCGATTCTCAAGTCCGGGCGCCTAGGGCCTAGATCAGGATGAGACCGCTGCCATGGTGCGAGACCTCTGCCATGCTTCCCGCTTCCAACCCCTGCCACCCCCCACAACCCCGCCTTTCGAGGCGGTGCAGCTCCCACACCAGCTTGGAACCCGCACCATGGCAGCCAAATGGCAGGGAGGGGATTCAGGGCTCTGCATTCAGCGAGAAGCTACGAACCCTTCACAAGTCCACGCGAGGCCGCAAATCAGCTAATCCGCAACAGGGCCCCTGGCCGCGGATTATGAAATGAAACGGTTGCAGCTTGCCAAACCCGTTCTCCTTCATCTGGATTGACTGGCTCAACTTTGCAATGAGGGGTTACTCGACACACTTGTGACAAGCATAACGAATCGGGCGCACAGCGATTGAGACGCGCCGCGCCGCATCCTGTTAGCATGGGGGCTCAACTGCCTGCTGGACCACAAGAACTGACAGCTTGGCATCAGAAACGATAGCAAATGGCGGATCCAATACTACTAAGGACGCTGGGTCAACATGTATGTCTATCAAGAAATCAATACAATAAAGTTGCCTTGGCCAAGCTGCTTCATGTTTCTGTGCTAGCTGCTCATGTCTCCAAAGCTTTTTTGCAATTAACTCAAGCATCTCAATCCGTTGTCTTCCAAATACGGATCCACAGTGTTGCCATTGATAGCAACCAACAAGTTCAACACCACGCTGTTTTCCACGGCGTCGCGGCGCGCGTGCTGCTGCTTCAATTTAAACGACTTGGGAGAGGCAGGACGTGCGCTTGGAAACACCCCTCTGCGAACCAATGGAAGTGGGCTGCAAACAATCCAACGAGTTCTGCAAAGCCGAATGCAAGCAGAAAAGGTTCTGCGAAAACAAAAAGAGGATCAAGTTGATGTCAAACATTGTCAAACCCACATCAAACCCAATGAGGTTCTGCAGGGTGGAGGGTTCCAACGCGCAGGCTCTCCAACTGGTTTCCCGGATAAGCCAGAAGGCACACCTGAATGGCACCCAACCGTGTGGCTCCGGGATGTTAAAAAGGCGGCCACACTATCCATCTGCCTTCTTGCGACGCACATCACTGTAGTCGCAACCTCTCTGCAGAAAAGCTGTGTGCACCTTGTGAGTTCGAGGGATTCAAGACTGACAAGGCTCCATGACCGCAAGCTCTTGTGTCAAAAGTGGGCCATGCATCTTGCAAATCTAGGATTGCGGCGCGGCCACGGCCGTCAGGGTCACGGATGACATCGTCGACGACCTGCTCCACTTCTTTCATATGGCCTGATGACACGGAAGTGATGATGACGTGCATGTGTTGTCGTGTGTAGTCCTCGAGGAATCTGCCTCAGTCCAACGACGCTCAGACCAACTTAGATCTGTCAATGGCTCTTAGCGCATGGAACAGGGCGCACAAAACAGCAGGGTCCGCAAACACCCAACGCCCTGGCATCGCCTAATAAGAAAAGCCCAGATTGACAAGCTGGGCGCTGGATTCCACCTGCCATTGCTTAACGGCCCCAGTGAACACATGTGAATACAGGGTGCTCACATTGCGATTGCGAGGGGTTCCTCCTGTGACAATCAACCCAAAATTTCACCAACATGCTGGAACCTGAAAACTTTTGGCATCAGCTGCCTCTGGCCAAGCAAACGCCAAGGCGTGCTAAGGCGGCGGCGGAGATCCTGCAGGTCCCATTGTTGACAGAGGATGCGTTTCCAGCTGATCAACTCTGTCGTTCCGTCGTAGAAGGGAGCTTTCTGCCGTTGGTATGCTGAGCCCCTCAGAAGTGGCACACGCCGTGGCTTTCGCTAAGGCCCTGCCCTGTCCTACATTGAGTGTAGACGGGGAGTCATTGGTACCATTGTGTTCAAACATTATCTTGCTACTCGGTGGGTTGGGTTCGTTGCGACATGGCTAGCTACATACGCCTATATACAGCTCTTCCTGTGTTTACGTCCATTCTCTCAAGTCTGGTTACAACTGTTTTTAATGGCTGACCTGGATTCTCCATCCGTTCTGACATCTATGCCGCGCCCCACTGAGCTGTGGACAAATCCTGCTGAATCGCTGGCCATTCGGCCATGGTATACTCATTGTCTAGGCTGGGTTTGATCTGAACCAAATGTATTTTTCCTGCAAGCGTGGACAGCAGATCGAGGCAGCTTGCCAAGGTCTCAACCCTTCAAAACTGGGCTGAAAGTGACATAATTACCTCAAAAGCACGGAAATCTGTCCTTTGGAGTCACCACGGCTTGCTGCCTTCACCATGTTGAACACTCCCAGCTTGTATGGCTCGTACCATTTCGCATTTCTGATGTCTCTGACAGCTTGGGCATCATCTCCTTGTGGAGCAGTCTGATCCTGCAAACCAATTCAGGCACTAGTGCAAGGGTAATGTTTCACTCGCTGCAGCCAGGCCCTGCTCCCGGGAGACGGAGGTTTTTGAGTCTGCAAGCGCCCAACACCACGCAAGAGGGAAATAAAGGGAAAGGGTAATGCAACGCCCGGCGTGCGAATAACAGGTTCGGCTTCTAATTAGACCAATGTGAGCTGTGTGTTGCCATGTCTGATGCAAGCGGTGGATCCCTTGCACGTTCACGGCAGGGAACAAGAGCGTTGCATCAGACTCTTCTGTTCGCGCTTCGCCGCCCGCCTCGGCCCAGCTTGGTGTGTCTCCATGACTCCATGACCTTGTCACTGCCGGCACTGCCGTGCGCCCGGTCTCCCTAAGCTGCTCTGTCTTCGTCTTCATCCCCTTGGTCATCCTTGGTCTATCAGTGTACTGCCGTCCAGCGGATTCGCGGTACAACGCTGTGCGGCGGTCCTGCGTCAAGTGCCCCGCCTTCAACACGTGGTCGTAAAGACTCTGGAATCCGTCACCAGCAGCGCGTCTGTAGACAGGTGCTCCGCCATCACGGCTCTGCGCCGCGTCCCGCAGAAGCCAATACTAGAGCTAGTAGTCTGCCACCAACATCAGCGAAGCTGCTTCTGGTGCCGCTATGCTTCATCTCCGTGAGCAACTTTTTGGCCTTGCTCAGGTCCGCCTAGCCGTTGCGCGAGCACTCGTCTTGCACATGTGCTCCAACATTGTGCGTTGCGAGCCGGTGAAACACCTTGAAGTTCTGCGCCACTTACCTAGGAGCATTTTGCACTCCTTGGATGACTATGATCTTCCCAGGCCGGTGGTTCGTGCAAGGACGAACCGCGGTGTTCAATTTCCAACTGAGGGGGCGCCCCTGCTGTAGCTGTGACCGCTGACCATCCTCATCATCTTCCTCCTGATTCGCGCGAAATCTCATTCCCCGAAATCTCTTTCAGAGAAGGATGTCGCGCGACGTTTCCCAATCTCCTTAACTTAAGCCCCTTATCGTCCTCTGCGCCGCCTTGAAGTTGCACCCCTCGTTCTCCTTCTCTTCCTCCTTCTCCTTCTCCTTCTCCTCCCCTTTCTCCTTCTCTTTCTCCTTCTTCTTCTCCTTCTCCTTCTCTTTCTCCTTCTCCTTCTCCTTCTCCTTCTCCTTCTCCTTCTCTTTCTCCTTATCCTTCTCCTTCTCTTTCTGCTTCTCTTTCTCCTTCTCCTTCTCTTTCTCCTTCTCCTTCTCTTTCACCTTCTCCTTCTCCTTCTCCTTCTCCTTCACCTTCTCCTTCTCCTTCTCCTTCTCCTTCTCCTTCTCCTTCACCTTCTCCTTCTCCTTCTCTTTCTCCTTCTCCTTCTCCTTCTCCTTCTCCTTCTCCTTCACCTTCTCCTTCTCCTTCTCTTTCTCCTTCCTTCTCCTTCTCCTTCTCTTTCTCCTTCTCTTTCTCCTTCTCCTTCTCCTTCTCTTCTCCTCCTCTTTCTCCTTCGCTTTCTCCTTCTCCTTCTCCTTCTCCTTCTCCTTCTCCTTTCTCCTTCTCCGTCTCTTTCCCCTTCTCCTTCTCCTTCTCCTTCTCCTTCTCTTTCTCCTTATCCTTCTCCTTCTCTTTCTGCTGCTCTTTCTCCTTCTCCTTCTCTTTCTCCTTCTCCTTCTCCTTCTCCTTCTCCTTCTCCTTCTCCTTCTCCTTCTCCTTCTCCTTGTCCTTGTCCTTGTCCTTGTCCTTGTCCTTGTCCTTGTCCTTGTCCTTGTCCTTGTCCTTGTCCTTGTCCTTGTCCTTGTCCTTGTCCTTCTCCTTCTCCTTCTCCTTCTCCTTCTCCTTCTTCGGCATCAACGCCGCGTCCTTAGGCAGCACTTCCAGGGCCAACCATGTCGCCAGCTTCCTCCGCCAAGCCCGCATTGCTGATGACTCTGAAGAACCCTTCCTCGGCCTCCCGCGCTAGGACCGTGGCTGCGCCTCGCCAGACCTGTCGTCGGTCTTTCTTCTGTCAGACTCTTGATTCTTGAACATCTGCGGCTATCCTACAGCCCTCCGGGTGTTCGGGTGAGGCCTGCTCCAGCTTGAGCTGCGCAGCCTGGCGCAAGAGTGTCTCCCCGCTGCAGGTCTGACTTCCACGTCGCTGCTTGCTGCGCGCCTGCCCCAGCATGGTCTTGTCGCTGACATGGTCATGGGGCAATCCGGAAAGTTCGCAGACCAGAGCGTTGGCTGAGGATACCCTTCTCCACACCGGCGCGCCGCAGGGTCCGCTTCCTACTTATGAGCAGGGCCCAGGGCCCAGGGCATGGCAGGCTGCTTATCGAAGGGGCTCTGCTAGGGTTGCATAGGCACCTACCATTTTGGAGTGGATCGGGCACTTCTTAAGGGCCAGCATAAACTCCTTCGCGAACTTGTCTCTTTGATCCATGGCCACCTCTGCATTATCCCCAAACGGGGCAAACCAGTGGGTCATGAACTCCGAGCCACATGGTTGGGCGTCCTTGTCCTGCGCAAGGACACTGGACACGGGCCGCAACCTGGATGAACTTTGCTTCTGACTCTTCTTGATCTTCTCCGTCTCTTCCTCATTAGGGGGGGGCGCGTCTTCACCTTCCTTTCCTGGCTCCAAGCTTCGGACATCTGGCATGACCCCTCACACCCTTCGTCCTCTGGCTCAAACTCTTCAACCACTTCTCTGGATCCAGGTCAGCCTGCGCCAAGAAGACTTCACACCTTCGCGTTTTGCGTCAGGTAATGTAAACCTCCGCATACCATTTCGTTTCGCGCTGGCCGAGGTTGACTGTGCGTTCACACTTGCCGTCGCAGCTTCTGCCGCAGCTTTCGACATAATCCGACATGTTCCGACCAAGCGAGTCGGCCGACATAGCTCCGTCGCCTGCTCCGTGCGTCTTCAGCCCCCTTCACGCGTCTGCAGCGGCGCCGCTCGCCAGGCGTGGCTCAACCCCACCCCTCTCGCTGCAGATGGCCAACTCCAAAACCTGTCGAATCTCTGAGACTCTGGATTCCTCGAACCGTCGAGAAAAACAGGCTCGCGCCTGTCTTCCTCCTCGATTCCTCTCGCAGAGGGGGACGCGCAGCGTGTCCACGTGAAGATCGTCCATGACACCGTCCACTTGGCTGCTGATCTCCTGGCTCTCCTCTGCTCAGGCTCTTGGAAGAATATCTGCAAATTCTTTCTGTCCAAGCCTCCTGGCACTCTGCTTCTGGCAGCAGTTCTCCTGTCGCGCAGGCCATGGTCCTGAGCTCGCGCGATGAGCTCGAACTCCTCTCGTCTTGTTCCTTGCCTTCTGCGTTTTCTTGCTGCTCTGGGCTCTCGATCGTGGGCAGCCGCTCTTCCTCTAAGTCCCGCAGCCGACTCCTGCCTGCCCTTTCTCCTTTCCTTGTCCGCTTCCTTTGCGTTCGATCTGGGCTTCCTGTGCGACGGCCCAAGATGGCCCAAGCCTGCGGGGCTCTCCTCAGCGCTTTGAACGTTATAATCTCCTTGTTCCAGAAACCATCTGCGCCGCTCAAGGCCTAAAGGTCCAAGGCAAGCCGCCGAGTTCCTCGTCACCCCGACTTTGTCCGGCCCCCGCAGTCGAACGTGCTCTGCCACCATGCCAGCTCACTTGGCCCGAGCAATCCAGGACAATCTTTCGCCGAGACGTCCATAAATGTCGGCCGCGTGCGCAAATACACGAAGACCTTCTTCTCTGCACCGGGGCTCCGGCCTTCAACATTGAAGTTCTCCTGCTCCGGCTCTTCAAACAACTCTCCTGCACGGCGCTCTGCAACTTCTCCCCCAACAGCTGGGCAGCTCAGCAATCCCGGACGCGCGGCCGCTTGCGTCTTTCTTCGCCCCCTCTCCTACTCATAGAAGCTCAGCCGCAACTCCCTAAGCAATTTGTCCTCTAGACACGTCGTCCGTCTTTGGCGACGTTGTCTGCCTCTTCGCGACAAATGGTCTTTGTGATCCTGCCAGTTGACAGCGACGCCACGCCCTTGGGTCTCCATTGCACCTCAACCTCCGCCAGGGTTAGGGCCCTGCGCTTTGCCACTGAAAACAGCACTACGCAGTCTTCTTCTTGCTGAAGCGCCTGCTTCAAATGCTCCCCCTCCTCCCCCCTCATTTCGGTAAGGCTGCGCTCACATCCTCAGGTTTCAGTTTTCATCCTTCTCTCTCCGGTGTCTTGCTTTTCTTCGGACAGTATTCGCCAGCCTCTTTCGCTCTGGCCCTTTTCGCGCATTAAATGAAATAAATAGACATTGCTTCTTCTTGTTCGCCGCTGCTGCTGACTTGCCAATATTGCCAAGGGACTGCGGAGATCCCGCGACTGGCAGACTCGTCTCAGGGAACGGTGCCGTGAATGCAGAAAACAATTCCTTCTATGTCATTGCCTGCGCAGCGCAACATTCTCACCTCGGACGGGCATCTCCGTGAAGGGTGGGGTCTTGCCCCGTCAGTAGCGCAGCAATGTTGACCCCGCCTACACAACCCCAGAGCCTGCCCACGGTCAAGTTGTTTTCCAGATCAGAACTTCATGCCAGCCACCAAAATTAAGGAGCTGCAGGTTTTCAGGTTCACTGAGGCCCTGAGTAGCACTGGGCCACGCTGCTCTCTTTATCCCGGCCCCCTTTCGCTTGCCAGCTCGCGGAACACGCCCTTTTCAGATCATTGCGCGGGGATTTCCCACGATGGCTCGACTCAACTTCTGCTGGAAGACTTTCATCCTTTTTGCAATCCAAGCAGGCTTCCTCTCCTTCACCTTCTATGGTGCCAGGTTAGCAATATGCGCTCCGGGCCTTTGCTCATCCGCCAGGACTTCATCAAAGCTCCTCTTTCTCTCTGATCTTGCAGGCCTCACTTTCACGCGGCCAGCCTCCTCGTAGACAAGGTTGGACCGGCGCAGGCCATGAACCCTCCTTCTTCTCACGCGCCTTCCAAAGGCGGTGCCTCACTGCCCTGCCCCAAGGCTACATAGCGTCCGACTGCGCTGACGACATGCGGCCCCTCATGGCGTGAGAATTTGCGGCGATCTAGCATCTTCTGCCCACGCGCAATTAAATGTTTGGTGGAGTCAGAATCGGCTCTCCGGCGCTGCCCCGGCAGCCAACTCAGCTGCCTGGGCGGCGCACGGATTGCCCGGGAGGCTATTTCAAACAGGTCTTCCTCCGGCTCACCAAGCGCCTCATCCAACAACTCCCACACCAGCCGCAATCCACCATGCTGGGCGCATGCCATGATGAGTCTTGGCTCAAGGCAGCCAATCACGCGCCGTCTTCCTTCCCGCCCAAGCAAGCGGCGTTGGCAAGCTGTGCCTCAACAGCTTTCTTCCGCTTCTGGTGAGCGGCCCCCACGCCGCTTTTCGATCTTTTGACCGGCGCAAAAGCTGCCGCGAGGCCTCTCAGCCACTTTTCTTGTTCTGCGCTCCGAAGGGTCATCTCCACTTTCCTCGGCATCGCCATCGTCTCCACGCATGCGCTCCTTCCTCTGCTTAGGCCCGGCAGCAGGCTGCCCAGAAGCGCTTCCAGGAACTCCACTGCCTCCTTGGCTGTTCTTGGACGCGACCGACGCGGCCTCGGCTGGGGGCACTCCTGGCAGCAGTGGCCGGCGCCGGGCGCCTGAGCCAGGCGCCCGGACGTCCTCAGCGCAGCGCGGGCGCACGGCCGTCGCCGGCCTCACTACATGGCCACCCCTGCCACCATTCGAGAGGGAAACGTGTGACCAAAGCAGCGGCGGGCGCGATGTCATTTCTGGAAAATAACGCTTTGTGCCGTTAACAGCTGCGCTCTCTCTGAATGCACGGCTTCGCGCGAACTGCGTCTTGCCATGTCAAATGCAAGCGGTGGATCCCTTAGGCGTTCACAATTTCAACAGTCCAGCTTCCATGTGCTGCACACCATGACCAAACAGAGTCTGGATGCTGCAGCACATCCAGTGAGAAAAACACATGTGAACTTATGGGTTCCAGACTGAAGGTTGTTCACCTAGCAAGTACAAAGGAACAAAGTGATGCATACGCTGATTGGGCAAAAGACTCCTGCACCGGCTCCAGTAGGGATGCAATTGTGCTTGTCCGGATCTGCTTCCTCTTCATTGCTTGCCTTGGTTGTCTCAGAATGGCACAGCCTTGCGCTCAACGCAATTTCGAATGCGAATTACTTCCGGCCATCTCGTGTAAAGCGTCTCCCTGTGGGTTGGGCATGATATCTACCTTCGATTATCAGCCAACATTAAAGTTGCCTTTTAACACCCCTTCAATACTGTGCTCAAGCTTCAATCGTAGTGCTACACTCTGTGCGCCTTGCTGAGCCGAGTCTGCTGCCTTTCTATTGCTTTCTATGCCTGCGTTCCTCCTGCCATAGGTTTCCAACAAATGAGTTGGAGACTGGGCCAAGTCTGGGTATGCCAAGCCTCTCCGTCATGTTGGACAAAGTCCGGACTTCTGCTTCATGGCTTGCGTAAGGCGGCCGTTTGTCGTGAAGCTTCTCAACGTCAGCCATCTTGAGATCATCTGGCAATTCACTCAGCGGGGCGCTGTCAAAGCGAGTCTGTCCAGCAACAATCCTAAGCGCAAGACACGCGTCACAAATGCTTTGACAAGCATTCGCCCATGGCCAGCACACTCAAAGCATCTCAAAGCCAATCGAAGCAAGCGACACCAGCACCAGCGCTTTCAAGTAACAAGTGGTGTGATCCCTACAAAGTACGTGGGGGGCAGGCTTGGGCTGATGGCTGCCAGGTTTCTGCAAGATGGTTGCTCCTACGGAAAAGATCTCGCTGGCCTTCTCGAAGTTGCACGTCTTACAATAGTTGGGGCACATGAAGCCTTGATCTCCAAATAGAATCTGCGAGACATGCAACGCACTCTTCCTCTTGGGGCTGGAGCACTGCACGAAGCGAGACAAGCCACAGGCAATGAGTTTTGGCTGCCGCTCTGCATCAAGCAGGATATTTCCAGGCTTCACGCTCCGATGGAAGCAGGGAGGATCAAGGCTGTGCAAATAATCAATCGCGGTCACTATACCGTTGGCGATCGTGACCCTTGATGGCCAACTTAGCATTTCTGCAAGCTTGTCATCGTTCAAATGCTGCTTCAAAGTGCCGTCGTTTTCGCTGTGATAGATGAACATGGCAGTTGAAAGGTCAGGGGACAAGAAGTAGCCCTGTAACATGGCAATGTTGTTGTGAGCAATCTTATTTAGGTCTTCTATTGCAGGTGGAGACATGTTCTTCACGATCTTGCTGCCTTGCACGCGCAACACCGTAAACGTCAAATCCCCATCTGCAGCCTGGTATAGATCACCAAAAGATTGAGGACCGCTCGAAAGTTTGCCTTTCCAATCACTTGCGCAGCTCAAAATGTACTGGAGCTTGACCTGCTCAACAGCGCCGTCAGATCTTCGGAGATTTGGGGCTGGCTCATGGGACTTGTCAGGTAGCAGGCTTTCGAAGATAGCCTTTTGTACCTGAGAGTCTTCCTCTTCTGCAGTGTCCTTAGAAGCTGACAACGCCACGGGCAGTGCGGTCATTCCTGCAAGTGCTGTTGCCTAATCCACACGCATTGCCGAATTGCGTGATGAGATGCATTACCAGAAGCCCGGACTCTAACGGTATGTTGGAAACTCGTATGCCCGGTTGCCTGCGCAAAGTGCCACTCGCCATTTGTATTCCAACATCCCCAACAACATGGCCTAAGCATTGAGTCAGCAAATTTTGCTACCTGGACAATCCTCTCTAAACGCTCAGTATGCAACACGTCTGCGCCGCCTCAGTGTGTTCCCATGACTCAGCTCGATTGGCGCATACATGCCGACAAGTTCTGCAGGTCATCGAGCATGGAGTCCGGTCGTCTGAGCCCTCACCACTCTGGAAGCGGCTGTGCCCAGTCTCCTCACTGGCTCATGGATCAAGCGATTGCCGTGAAGTAAATAAGCACAAAGTCATCATGAAACGCATTTGGGCAATTTTCAGTCTTCAGCTTGGGCACATTACACAACGTATGCAACAGTTGCATATGCCATGCATGTGGCTCTATGAACACTGACAAGCCTGCTAAACAACACAAGTCACCAGTGTATGCTCTCCTGGGTGTGGCGCCATGACTCAGCGCGGTTGTTGCAGCGGAAATTGCAGGTGGCGCAAGTCATACGCCTCGGAGCCCGGTCGTCGTAGCCCTCAGCAACGCGCTGCCTGAAAGCATGATGCCCGGTCTCCTCAAATGCAGCCCAGAACAGGTGCTGGGCATTTGTATTTTGTTGCTCGGATGAGTATGCAGACAGTATCCTCTGCTGGCATAGTGAAAAATCGATTCGCTCCTCATGATGCTTGTCCGTCTCCGATTCATCGACACATTCGTGCCCACAGGCAATGCAAACTATGGACATCTCAGTCCTGCAAGGTTAAGGAGCAACAAGACTGCGCATGTTGATTCTGCAAAATACCACGGTTTACGACTGTGCTAGAGATCTTTGCAAAACAAGCAGAGTATCCTGCAGTAGCGCAAAAAAGAGCTTGGAATGGGAAAAGGCCGCGTTCAAGACGTGCCAGAGCATGGCTGCAGCGCGCATCAAGGCCATGTTTGGCAAGGTGGGAAAAACCAAGCGCAACGCACTGTGCATCGACCATGACCTAATATTTTTTTCACCAGCGACAGCTGCGCAATGAATGGCAAACCGTTGCATAAGCCAAACTGCACAACCCTCTTGGTTCTTGAGACAGTAACCAATCCTGACATGTCTCTGGCTTTGCCAGCCATTGTCTGGACTCTGAAAACTCCTGTCAGGAGAGGAAAGGCAACCCAGGCTCGAGAATTGCTTGTCGCAAAGCAAGGATGAAGGAAGCACTTGTCAGGAGCCATTGCCAAGTCAGGCCTTTGTTGCTGGGCTGTGTTGCGCTTTCTTCCTTCATCCGAATTTGACTGGAAAGCAGGCCTGGTCCCGGGCTGCAATGAGACTCCGGACCTACCTTAATTGCCAGTAAAATTCAGTTGCCTGGCATCGCCCCGCAACCTGGGTCGGCCTACTAGCATAAAGCTCCTGGTCCCACACCTTCAAATCATCACACCGGCTCAAGCACGGCTCAAGTTTCGATGTCATTGTAGATGATCTGCATACAACCCACACCACACAAACTCTCTCTCCTCGAAATCCGCCGACCCCTTTGCAAAAGCCAAGTTAGTCTCTGCAAAGGGGCGAGGCGTGTTCTAAGTGGTGGTTAGGGGGAGTCTGAGGGGGGGAGGGGGGGTCCCGCGGCGGATTTTTGACACGCCTAACCTCTAACCCTAACCTCTAACCTAACCCTAACCTCTAACCTCTAACCCTAACCTCTAACTCTAACCTCTAACCCTAACCTCTAACCCTTACCTCTAACCTCTAACCTCTAACCCTAACCTCAACCTCTAGCCTCTAACCCTAACCTCTAACCATAACCTCTAACCTTAACCTCTAACCGTGAGAATGGATGATGATGATGAAAGACTACGGGATGATGACGGAAGACTATGGGAAGCTGACGGAAGACTACGGGAAGATGACGGAAGACTACGGGACGCTGACTGGGAAGATGACGGAAGACTACGGGAAGATGACGGAAGATTACACGAAGATGACGGAAGACTACGGGAAGATGACGGGAAGCTGCCAGAAGACTACGGGAAGATGACGGAAGACTACGGGAAGATGACGAAGACTACAGGAAGATGACCGTAGACACTACGAAGCTGACGGGAAGATGACGGAAGATGACGGAAGACTACACGGGAAGCTGACGGAAGACTGCGGGAGACAATACGGGAAGATGACGGGAAGATGACGGAAGACTGCGGGAAGATGACGGAAGACTACGGGAAGACGACGGAGGACTACACGAAAACGACGGAAGACTACGGGAAGATGACGGGAGGCTGACGGAAGACTACGGGAAGATGACGGGAGGCTACGGGAAGATGACGGGAAAATGACGGAAGACCACGGGAAGACGACGGAAGACTACGGGAAGATGACAGAAGACTACGGGAAGATGACGGAAGACTACGGGAAGATGACGGAAGACTACGGGAATTGACGAGTAACCCTAACCTCTATCCCAAACCTCTAACCCTAACCTCTAACCCCCCGGACCTCTGACCGGGGCCTCTAACCGTGAGGATGGATGATGGTGATGAAAGACTACGGGAAGATGACGGAAGACATTGGGAAGCTGACGGAAAGACTACGGGAAGCTGACGGAAGACGACGGGAAGCTGATGGGAAGATGATGGAAGAGTGCGGGAAGACGACGGAGATGACGACTATGGGAAGCTGACGGAAGACTACGGGAAAATGACGGAAGACTACGGGAAGCTGACGGGAAGATGACGGAAGACTGCGGGAAGATGACGGAAGACTACGGGAAGTTGACGGAAGACAACACGAGAATGACGGAAGACTCTGGGAAGATGACGGGAAGCTGACGGAAGGCTATGGGAAGATGACGGAAGACTATGGGAAGATGACGGAAGACTACGGGAAGATGACGGAAGACTATGGGAAGCTGACGGAAGACTACGGGAAGACTACGGGAAGATCATCATCATCAGCATCAGTATCATCATCATCATCATCCCCATCACCCACATCAGCATCACCATCATCGTCGTCATCCAGCATCATCATCATCATCATCATTCATTATCCATCAGCATCATCATCCTCGGGGTGATAAGAATGATGATGATGATGCTGAGGATGATGACGCTGATGATGATGGATGATGATGTGATGATGATGTGATGATAATGGATGATGCCTTTTTTGTAAGCCTTTTCACGGAAACAAGGCAGCTTTTCTTTTGCATCCCCAGCTTCACCAGCATCATCCTGCAGGTGCCTGGAATGATGCTTTGCATGCTGGGGATGCGGGGGCTGCCTTTTTGGTCTTGCAAAACCCGGGAAAAAAGGCAGCTTTTGCATCCCCAGCTTCACCAGCATCATCATGCAGGTGCCTGGGGTGATGCTTTGCATGCTGGGGATGCGGGGGCTGCCTTTCTGGTCTTGGAGACCCGGGAAAAAAGGCAGCTTTTGCATCCCCAGCTTCACCAGCATTTTCCTGCAGGTGCCTGAGGTGATGCTTTGCATGCTGGGGATGCGGGAGCTGCCTTTTTGGTCTTGGACACCCGGGAAAAAAGGCAGCTTTTGCATCCCCAGCTTCACCAGCATCATCCTGCAAGTGCCTGGGCTGCCTTCTTTGTCTTCGAAAGTTGCTCTCAACCTCCGACCTGAGCCTCGGACTTTTCACCCCTGAGATCTTTTTATCTTATATTGCAGACCATCCCATGCTTTCCTTTCTCTTTCTTGCTTACGGCTTTCGTTGCCTATCTTATCTGGTACACTTGTTTTTATGTTGGGTGATCTTCATTCTGGTACACTTTTCTGTGATCCAATATTTCGAGGAGACCCACTCCATCTTCTATTACACCTTCGAGTTACTTCTGTCTTCTTTTTTCCTCTCTTTGTGTTCGATTTTTTCAAAAAACAAGCAAGCTACCTCGCGAAATTAAGGGTCCACCTCGCGCCTCGTAACCCGCCTTCTCACGGAAAAAAGCATCATCCAGCATCAGCATCCTCATCCTCATCCTCATCATCATCTGGTGACCGTCGTCATCATGAAAAAAGAAATCAAAAGTGACGTTACGCCCGCTTGCGAATTGCCCTAGCAATCCATTGGGGGTCGGCGGCATCAGGCGTCAGCCTGCTAAATAAGTCCGGCCACCGGACGTGATCGGGCCGCAGGCCAAAGCCCGTTAGGGCTTACCTTCAGGTATAAGGCCGCGCGCCCCATGCCGCCGACCATGCGCGGACCATGCGCATACGTTTTGTGCTGGGCATGCCCTTATAAGGGGCGAAGGATTCGCGGATTGGTTTAGGCAATTTTCGAGGATTTTTGTAGCATCTCTCCGCAGCGCCCAAAAACGAGTCCAAAAACGAGCATTTTTAGGGGGGTGCCTAATACTGGACAACACCCCCAGCATTGCCAGCATCACCCTGGATGATGCGGATGATGTTATGCATGCTGGCGATGCGGGGGATGCTGTTGTCCCCTAAGTCGCGCCAATTTTGCCGAAAACGTGCAACCTGAAAATCTTAAAATCTAAAGTGGATGGAACATGGCCTGGATTGAAATCTCAAAATCCTAAAGTCTTAGATTCTTAAAATCTTAAATTAAAATCTAACAATCAATCTTAGAATCTCAAGATCTTAAAATCTTAGAACTTAGAATCTTAAAATCTGAAAATATAAAAACTTCCTAAAGTCTTCGAATATTGAAACCTTAAAAACCTTATGTTTTAGAATCTTGAGATCTTAAACTCTTAAAATATGAAATTCCTAAAGTCTTACAATCTTCAAATCTCAGAATCTTCAAAAGCTTCAAAAACTTAAATTCTTGAAACCTCGAACAACTGAAATCTGAAAATCTTAAGTTATTAAAATATTACCTTCCTTCAATCCGGGCTATATTTTAACTTCCTTAAACTCTTAATCTTGAATTTTTGAAATCTTGAAACCTTAAGATCTTAAAATTACAACCTTAGAAGATAGAATCTTACAACCTGAAAATATAAACATCCTCAAGTCTTCGAATCTTGACTTCTTAAAACCCTCATGTCGTTGAATCTTCAGATGTTAAAATCTTAAAATATGAAATTCCGAAATTCTCAAAATCTTAAAATCTCAGAATCTTAAAAGCTTCAAAAACTTAAGTTCTTTAAATCTCGAACTATTGCAATCTGAAAATCTTAAATTCATAAACAAGTAAAATATAATCAAATTCCTTCAATCCGGGCTACATTGGAAATTCCTTAAACTCTTAATCTTCAAATTTTGAAGTCTTGACATCTTAAGATCTTAAAATCTTAAATTCCGAAAGTCGCCAAATCTGAAAATCTCGCCAAAAATGAAATCTTAAAGCCTTCGAAATCTGATAATGGATGGAAAATGGCTGGGCAATGGCCTGGCTGTTATAACCTTCAAACACCTTAAGTCTTTGAATCTTAAAACCTTAATTCTTAAACCATTGAAGCCTTAAATTCCAAAAGTCTTCAAATCTGAGACCCTTAGAATCTCAAAGTGTTTAGAATTTTTTAATCTTAACATCTACTCATCGGACTTACCGGAAAGGGAAGTGACAGAACGGGCAGGGCAAGGTGCCCGGTGGCCGGCTGTGTCGCGTCAGCGTGTAAATCACAAATAATCCTGGTCAAGACTTCAATCAACAAGGCAAGCTCCACAAACTGATTATTGAATCTGGTGTGCGGTCAATACGCTTTATATTCTCTCCTGCCATCGGTTTGGGTCAGTGTACCCCATTTATATACTCGTGGTAGTCTGGTTAGCATATTCCATGTCATTCCCCGTATACCAAGAAATGAAATGGTGAAACCATCATACTATGTTGAGGCTATCATCAAGGGCATGCTGGGCATCCAGGAAACATTAGCAAACCGGAACTGGGAACAGTGCTTGTCAGTCGCAGGTCTCAGAGTGAAAGCCAAGGCGAGGATGTGGAGTGTGCCCGAGACAGGTCTTGTCCTCTAACTACAGCGGCTGCAAGGAAAGAGTAGGTCGGTCTGCGAGGCAATGAGGTCTTAGTCTCA
Organism: Effrenium voratum; assembly: GCA_963377175.1. NCBI lineage: Eukaryota > Dinophyceae > Suessiales > Symbiodiniaceae > Effrenium > Effrenium voratum. Next base: position 205,190 of record CAUJNA010000437.1, on the reverse strand, counting down.
CAAATATTACGGAGACCAAGGCATAAACAATGGCACAGCAGGGAAGGAAAGCGCGGCTTGATGTTGCCACACTTTGTTCAAGGTGTTCAACGGCTACAAACGCTTCAGCGTTAAGATACTTTAAGCGCCGACTGGGTGCTGTCCAGAAAGTGAAAGTGTCAAGGCTCTGTCCTGCCTAGCTCGCCATGACTTTGCCACGCAGGTAGCGAAGCATCTGGGTAGTCTGACAAGCTCAAGTAGATTGTGGATCTTTGGAGTTTTGAGATTAGACCAAGCACTGGTGGCGTGTGGCAGGGAGAGGCGTTGCTCAAGGTTTCGGCGTACGCAAAGGAAATTGTGTGTAAACGGCGCAATAACAGTCCACTACACGTGGCTCACACTCGGGCACCCTCGCCACGCCGATCTCATGGGCCCCAGCGCGACAGGCCGGCAATGTACAGACAACAATTTCATTTGCGGATGTGGCCATGTGGATAATGCAAGGAGAAACCAGGCGATTATCGATGGCAATGACCAGTGGCCCTGAATGTGTCGATGTGGAAATCAAATGTTGCTGTGGTCTTGCTTGTCATGACAGGGGATTTACTTCTGCCACTTGGGTCGCTTGGACCATTTGCGGAGATTACAAACCGAGGAGTGCCGCTTGGGTCACCTAGGTCGTTTGAGAACAGAATAATCACCTCTGCATCATGCCTGAACCACAAACTGCCGCTTGGAATATGTGGGTCACCGGGGCCATTTGCATCGATGGGAAGCACAAAGAACAATGTGCAGCAAGTGGCAGCAAATGGCAGCACGTGGCACACACATGGCATGGCACACACACAAACACAACTAGCTATGTCAAAACCGGGCAGCGAGCGATTCCAAGCGGCAGCAAATAATCCAAGAGACCTAAGCATCGGGGTTCAATTCACTTGCCTCGGTTGCAAAATGACGGAAGTGAATCAAAGCAAGGATATTAATTATCACTTTATAAGCTGCGAGCCCAATAGCAATATGGCAACCTTCACTAAGCACAACTGCTGTAAACCCATCGACATCTGAGGAAACTCAAAGGAAGCAGGATTGCTTTGATTCATGTAGCTGGAACTGAGAAAATCAAAACATGTCAGAACCCAAGAGGCGTCACTCCCTTGCCACACACTTGGCTGGTTGCCCCATGGCACACCCGGAGTGCTTGCCACATGCGTGCAACATCTTGCACCACAAGCAGGCCTCGAGTTCAGCAAGGCCGCATGCTCGCAGAGAGTCTGCAAGCTGCATCGCAAGGCATGGGTGGCGATGCCTTGCCTCAGCGCGGCATCTCTAGCTGACTCCCAAGAGCGAGACGCACAAGCCGCCACCTCTTACTATTTTTCGGCGCCAAAGCCCCAGCAACAACTGCTCCTTCGAATCATAATATAGCAGCATGGTAAGGATGCAAAGACAAATCGTTGCAGACCCCATGCGTGCTAGCTGCTCAACCATGTTGGCCAGAATATGGATGATGTTGTTGTCGCTCTCGTCCTCAAATGGAGGTCGCTGGTCTCGCATCTCAATGATGCTAGAGGGGCGTGGATTCACGACCAGCTCTTCCAAGTTGTCGTCTCCGAAGTCCTGAATTCCGGTGACAATCCTTGGTACTAGTAGCAGACACGGTTTGTTGGCTGTTGGGTTGCAGACTCGTGCCTGTGGCCTGGCAGAAAGTTCCAAAAGACTTGGAGAGCTAAGTCTCTGAAGGATGGTGATGCCAATGGAGTAGACCTCACTCTTCTCCTCGAACTTGCCTGTTCTTTCGAACTTCGGGCACTTGAATCCAGGAGTTCCCAGTGGACCGCCGGTATCCCGGAAGAAGCGCGTCTTGCTGCCGGGCACGTCAGCCTGCGCCAGCCTCGCAAGGCCACAGTCGATCAGCTTGGGATCTCCGTCAGCAGTCAGCACTATGTTGCCCGGTTTCACATCGCGATGATAGCATGGCCCTGCAGGATCGTGGCGGTGCAAGTGGTGGATGGCATCCACCAAGCCCTTCACTATATTGGCTCGCAATGTCCAGGTGAGATCTTCTGCGCGCTCCTTTTCGTCCAAATGGGTCTCCACACTTCCTCCGGGCTGGTACTCGTAGAGCAAACCGCAGTGTCCTCGGTCTTGCAGTAGCCGAGCAAGCGGATGATGTTCGGGTGTGTGAAGGCAGTGAGTGTGGTGATCTCTGCCTCCGTCATGCGGTTCATCATTTGGCGCTCTTCCTCATTCTCGCACACCAAGCACTTGGCGGCAAACTCGAGGTGCTCGTCTTTGTCAACTGCCTTGTAGACCTTGCCGTGGCCTCCCTCCCCCAGCAGTCGATGCTCTGCGAAGTTCTCCGTGCAACGCTGCAGGTAATCCAAGTCAATTGCGTCTACCTCCTTCCGAAGGAGCTTGGCGCGACAAGCCAGGCGCAGGCTCAAACGCATGGCCTCCTCGAGTTCATCATCTTCCTCCACGACTTTTGGTCCAACTGCAAAGGCCTCTTCAACTTGCTGCTGCGACGCAGGATCCTGCCGGGCGACAGCAGGGCCAAGCGCAGCCCCCCAGGATCCCCCAAGGCATGGTTGGTAGCAGCAATTCCAGGCATGTTCGGCTACCCAAGCTCACTTCCAAGATTGTCAGCCAACAATGCTCCGGCTGTGACTTGCGCCCTGCTGTGCCTTTTGCATAATATGCTGCACCCGTTTGCAACAATGCACATATCAAACAGGCCAACGGAAGTCAGACTGATCAGTGCCTTGTTTGTCTCTTCCTGAGGCTAGGCAACAGAAACATGTCCTGCGTGCCAAGTTGAAGTAGAGGGCTCTGACTGCTAAGCATGCCCAGCACGTGCTTCGCTGCAGGGTTCCTCTCCGTTGCCAACATCCTCTGGATCTCTTCCTGCGTGTTGCCACCGCCTGCAGCTACCGCTGCCAAACGTGCAGCCATGTTGTGCACCTGGCCGTCGTCGAGTCCGGCCTTTGACAGTGCAGAACTTGAGAAAGGTCAAGCACATACCACAAGACGACAAAACACTGCCATGTGTATGTCATAATGGTCATGTTGCCAGTCCATCAAAAGCGTCCCCTCTGAACTGCCCATGCCCTGTCTCCTGCAGGGCAAATGATTGAGAGGAATGCTCACAAACTTTCGCAATCAAGCCAAAGAATGGCACCACCGCCCCTCCTCCGTGTGGACATAAGAGTCTGCTCTATCTTTGCACCATTTCCCGCAAGTCACACACGTCATGGGCATCATGTCACGTGGATCGCCGAGTCCGGCAGTTAGAGCACAACTTTCCCGTCTTTTTAATACCCCCCCGCCGGCCAACATCATACTTTACTACATATTTTTCATCACAATCAACCACATCAACTCTACTTTCAAACAGCAAGCCACAACATTATTAAATATTTTTCACCGTACAAGTTTCATCACAGCAAGCCATCACATAATTTTTCATCATTGGCTGGGAATAAAATTATACAATAATTTTATCCCCCAAACAAGATGGGAAAGATGTCTCTGCTAGAAAAAATATGACATAAACCTTACAATGCTTTTATTGTAAGGTTTATGGGGTTGTTTCTTTCCGGGGTTTCTGGGGACACCGTTGCCCGTCCGCTCGCACCGGCTTTGTGGAGAAGATGAACAGTATTTATAAGGTGCCTCTGGCTTGTTTTGCTGAAGCTGTGGAGCAAGTGGTTCGCGTGAGAGCTTGAGACAATCACAATTTTATGTGTAGAATTTGTTGCTCACATCAAGGTTCAGTAAGCTAGACTTTTAGCAATGGTTGTATCCGTGTCATTCTTGGTGCGGTCTGAGCGACGGTGCAAGTTCATCAGTCGCTTTGATGTGGATGAGACCGACTGTGGTGTGTCCTGCCGCGCATTCAAGGAGTATATGCAGGGTTGGGTGATGAAAAACACCAACATTCGGAGCATTGTGCACACCGAGTTGGAGGTGAAACAAGACGATGTGGTCTTGGGCGAGGAAGATTGCTTGGGCGGTGGCATTCACGTTCCAGTACTGGGATAGGGTCGTACTTATAACTTGAGTTATAAGTTACTACAAGTGGACTTATAACGTGGGACAAGTGGACTTATAAGTTTGCTAAGTCCGAGGATAGTTATAAGTTACTTGTCTATGTTTAACTTAGATAGGCCCACTTATAAGTTCGAGCTAAGTTCCGGGTGCCGGGACTTAGAATGAACTTAGCTGGGACTTAGCTTTTTAGCACCATTTGAGGAAAACAGCCTTCGGTCATTCAGCGCTTGCGAAGCAATGTCCCAAACGCGTCTACCTCGCTGAGTCTACGTGTCTGCCTGCGTGCGAAAAAGCACGCGTGCGCTACCCCTGACATGTTGCGGACCACATCGCTGAACGAGAGAGAAAGCCTGACACCGGACTACGCGCGCGCGCATCATTTTTCGAGACGTACGGTCGCTCCCGGCTAGACCGCGCAGGGCGGAACACGGCGTAGCGGCGGCGGGGCCGCTTCCATGTTTGGAAAACACATCGCGGCAGGACCGCGCAGCGACCATCGCGGCAGGACCGCGCAGTGAGCCATCGCGGCAGGACCGCGCAGCGAGCCATCGCGGCAGGACCGCGCAGCGACCATCGCGGCAGGACCGCGCAGCGACCATCGCGGCAGGACCGCGCAGCGACCATCGCGGCAGGACCGCGCAGCGACCATCGCGGCAGGACCGCGCAACGACCATCGCGGCAGGACCGCGCAGCGACCATCGCGGCAGGACCGCGCAGTGAGCCATCGCGGCAGGACCGCGCAGTGAGCCATCGCGCATGCAGTTTACGCTGTTTGTTCGCGCTGCTTCGCACGCTTGGCTCGATGGAGCCGGAGCATTTTTTGCACTGATTGACTCGGTTTAATTTTGTTGTCCAATAATCGTTTCTATAGCGGTGTCTCCGCTGGCGGCCGGTCCGCCTTCATATAGTCGCATGGGGTGGTTTCTCCGCCGGCGGCCGGTCCGCCCATTTTGCTTTTCTCGTTTGATGATATATCATTGTAGCGGTGGTTCCGCTGGCGGCCGGTCCGCCAAGCTTTTTTTGCCACGTTCATTTTCATTTCGAGATGGCACTTGAAGCGGTTGTCCGCTGGCGGCTGGTCCGCCCAGGAATTGTTCGGCGTGATTTTTATTTCGAGATGGCACTTGAAGCGGTGGTCTGATGGCACCTTGCGATTTTTTGCATGTTTGGATTGTGAGTGCGCGGGTGAAAGGCTGCAAGACTCAATCAAGGCTCCAGAATCCAGACTGCTGACTGCAAACTCCACACTCCAGACTGCAGACTCCAGACTGCAGACTCCAAACTGCAGACTCCAGACTGCAAACTCCAGACTCCAGACTGCAAACTCCAGACTGCAGACTCCAGACTGCAGACTCCAGACTGCAGAGTCCAGACTGCCAACTCCAGAATCCAGACTGCAGACTCGAGATTCCAGATTCCAGACACAATGACTCCTGGCTCCAGGATCCTGATCATTTTGTGGTGGAATTCGGCCACGGGGCCAAGTTAAGTTATGTTAAGTCGTGGTGACGCAACTGGGCCTCACGGGGAAAGTTTGGCAGTTAAGTTGATTGAGTTACAATAGGGACTCCACGGCTCCACACGACCCGCCCAGGTTAAGTTAAGTTAAGTTTTGTTAAGTTCGAAAAAACTGCACCGGCCTTTCCGGGCTTTGGGGCGGGGCTGTCTGGATGCTGGATTCTGGGGTCTGGACTGTGAATTCTGGAGTCAGGAGTCTGGATTCTGGAGTCAGGAGTCTGCAGTCTGGAGTCTGCAGTCTGGAGTCTGCAGTCTGGAGTCTGCAGCCTGGAGTCTGCAGTCTGGAGTCTGGAGTCTGCAGTCTGGAGTCTGGAGTCTGGAGTCTGCAGTCTGTCTGTGGAGTTTGCATTCTGGAGCCTGGAGTCTGCAGTCTTGATTCTGGAGTTGGCAGTCTGGAGTCTGGAGTCTGCATCGGGAGTCTGGAGTTTGCAGTCTGGAGTCTGCAGTCTGCAGTCTGCAGTCTGGAGTCTGCAGTCTGGAGTCTGCAGTTTGGAGTCTGGAGTTTGCACTCTGGAGCCTGGAGTTTGCAGTCTGGAGTCTGCAGTCTGGAGTCTGGAGTTTGCAGTCTGAAGTCTGCAGTCTGGAGTCTGCAGTCTGGAGTTTGGAGTTCGCAGTCCGGAGTCTGCAGTTTGGAGTCTGCAGTCTGGAGTCTGCAGTCTGGAGTCTGCAGCCTGGAGTCTGCAGTCTGGAGTCTGCAGTCTGGAGTCTGGAGTTTGCAGTCTGGAGTCTGCAGTTTGGAGTCTGCAGTCTGGAGTCTGCAGTCTGGAGTGTGGAGTTTGCAGTCAGCAGTCTGGATTCTGGAGCCTTGATTGAGTCTTGCAGCCTTTCATCCGCGCACTCACAATCCAAACATGCAAAAAATCGCAAGGTGCCATCAGACCACCGCTTCAAGTGCCATCTCGAAATAAAAATCACGCCGAACAATTCCTGGGCGGACCAGCCGCCAGCGGACAACCGCTTCAAGCGCCATCTCGAAATGAAAATGAACGTGGCAAAAAAAGCTTGGCGGACCGGCCGCCAGCGGAACCACCGCTACAATGATATATCATCAAACGAGAAAAGCAAAATGGGCGGACCGGCCGCCGGCGGAGAAACCACCCCATGCGACTATATGAAGGCGGACCGGCCGCCAGCGGAGACACCGCTATAGAAACGATTATCGCACAACAAAATTAAACCGAGTCAATCAGTGCAAAAAATGCTCCGGCTCCATCGAGCCAAGCGTGCGAAGCAGCGCGAACAAACAGCGTAAACTGCATGCGCGCGCGCGCCTGCCCTGCTGCGTTGAGTCACACGAAAATGTGTGATTTCCAGCGCGTAATGCTTCATCGTTGCCATGCTTCAAAACGCATGTGTTTGCAAACTCAATGAACTTAGAATGAACTTAGCGGACTTAGAAAAACCTCTTTTCTAAGTTCAAGATAAGTTACTTATAAGTCCAAGCTAAGTGCTAAGTCACTTATAACTCCAGCGTAAGTACGACCCTATCCCAGTAGTCTACACCAGCCTCAATGTTCAACTGGCATTGACACTCAACCAGTTCGCCAGCACAGAACAGGGGCGTCAGGCAGACCGTGAGTTTCAGGAGCTGTTCCTAGCTCAGCCTTCCTCTTCTACTACCGCCGTTGCCCCCGCTACTACCAATGAGGCTTCTTCATCTTCAAACACAGCGCCGGCATCAACCAGAAGGACAAAGGCTTTGGAGGATGACGAGCACGACAGCGAGGGCTTCCAGTCTCTTGTCAAGTACCTGACGGACACCTGCCAAGCCAAGGGCTACCGCATCACCTTCATTCAGGAACAGCCCCACATCCTAACACCATATGGTGTTTATCAAGCTTGGGATGACAACGAGGGCTTTGTCCGCTTCTGCAGTGAAAACTCGGTTCTGGTGGCTCACGATTGGGATGACAACCTTGAACACCTGACCAATGACAACAACAGGGAGATGTTCAACTACTTCTATGCCTCACTGGGTGCCGATGACATCGCGTGCTTCAGGGAGAAGTGAGAGAAGGCAATGAACCGCAAGGACCTTGAAGAGGACGACGTGAAGGCTTTCATTTTTGGTCGTATGTCATTTGCAACAAAGGAGCAAATCACGGAGAGTATGAACCGAGTTGCAGAACGAGACCAAGAGACCGCAACAGAGGAGGAGCCCTTTGACCTTGCGTCGGGCAACCTTTTCAAGCCCTTCAGCGGAAAGCCTATGAAGCTTGGAGACGTTGATGCCATCGCTGGTGAAGTTGAGGAGGAGACACACCCAGAAGAAGGTGAGGCGCCCTTGACATCAGTTGCACTCAACAAGAAGAACCAGCACACGGTTGGCAGTGTTCGCGTCGTGTTCAAGGGGATATCCTACATCTACCACTACCCGAGAACCGCCACATTCAAGAAACTGTGCGAGGTTCTCTTGCAGAAGTATGGCTTGAATGTTGGGTGCATTGGTTTTGATGGTCATTACGATTTCAGTTCCATCCTCACATCCTATGAGACCATTGGGAGCTTCTTTGATGGCAGGTCTGAGGATGACAGGCAGATGACCTTGCAACCCCGTGTGCTTGGTGGTGGTAAATCCTCAACTTCTATCATCAAGAACTTGATGAAGGACAAGGTCAGCAAGAAGGCGCTTGTGAGTAGCCACGCCAACACCATCTATGATGAAGTGGTCAAGCAGAGCTTTCAATGTGGTGTGCTTCTGGATGCTCAACTTTTTTTGCGCGACTTGAAGTCTGTGGATGTCAAGAACAGCAATGAGATTTTCCGACAGGCTGTTCAACAATTGCAAGGACAAGACTTGCAAAATGCCATTGATATGTTCAACCCCAAGAACAAAAAGACAAATAGCACGGAGGAGAAGGTGGAGTTTTTCTTGGGCTTGGCGATGAAAGCACGCTTGCTCAACATTGACAATCACATTGTCAAAGCCAACAAGTTGAAGGAAGCCATTATGGCTCAGTTGCTCGTTTTCTATGGGCACTTCTGTAGCAACGACAAAGGTCGCTACAACAATGCGCCTCTTTTGAAGCTGTTGAATGAACAACAAACAGTGCTGAATGCTCAAGCCAAAGATGGCGGTGGGGCAGATGATGGTGTGGAAGCTGTGTCCAAATTGATGGCATCCACCCAGATTTGATTTCTGCAAAAGTTCTGCGTTGAGTTTCTGTCAGACTTCTGGCTGACACTCGATGAGCCTTCCCACCACTAAATTAGCTGGGGTTTTGGGTTTCTGTAAGATTACAGAAATGGTTTCTGTAAATTAACAGAAATGGTTTCTGTAGATTGACAGACATTTGAAACAGTGGTGGGGGGCTATGTGAGTTTCAGCGGGGAGCAGTGTTGCAACATACTGCAGGATGCGCTGTGGTCAAAATAATGCGTCTGTCCCTTGAAGTTCTTTCTGAATGAGTGAGGGTTGATGTCATTTGATGTGTATATTTTGTGCATCCGCCACCGCAACAGGTTGATGCCGAGCTCTACGGCATTGGATGTGCCCTTCTGAGGGTCTGGGCCGGGTTTGGCTGCATTGGGCTGGGTGTGTAGGTGGTGTTTTTGGGTGTCCCTTTGGCTCCTACCCCTCTTTTTCCCGCATCCGTGTCCGCGCAGGTATGACGCTCAACTTCGGCAACTGGGTGCGGTGCCTTGTGCGGAGCCCTTCGGTTGGATATTCCCCTTAAAATGCATCATTTCTATTTTTTCAAGATTTCATAATTTTTACTGTTTTGTCGTTGGATGAACCTATAAATTTCAAGTTTCAAGCCCAACCCCAACTCAAATTCCTTAATCCACCAAACTCATCAAAATCTCACAAATTAACTCGCTAGGAATTTTATATAAATCGTCCTGTTTATGTATTACATAATTATCACTCCAGTTTTCTTTGGTTCCACTTGGTAGTCTCTGCGCTGTTTCAATATGTTGATTATTCCAGATTTTTCCACAATCCCTTTTACATAAATCTCTAGGTTTCCAATTAATAATGTTATTCCTGTAATTAAAACCGTATTTACAATAATCAACATCTTTAAATTAAAACTCACTCATAAACTCCTGACTGTTTAATAATCCGGTTTGTGGATTTTCAATTACAAAATATTTGACATTGAAATATTTGATAATTTCAATAGTTTTTTAAAACTATACTATTGGCATATTCAATGTTTCTTATTCCTGTAGTTTTTGCTCTGCTGTATTCGGTGCATGGAGGACTGCTCCAAATAAAGTCAAAATGGTTTCTGTCAAACTGTTTATAATCCCATTCCAAAATATCACAATTAATATCAGCATTTTTCAATTCTAATGAAATAACATTGAAACCGAATGATTTCGCAATCGTTCCAACTGAGCCTGTGCCAGAAAATAATTCTATTAAGTTCATATTATTAGAATTATCTAGATTTTAATTTTCAGCAATTACATATCTACCATCGTCACCCTTAATTAGTTTATAATATTCTAATGTTTGTTCTTTTGGACTTTTGATTTGTCCCTTATTTAACATCTCACAGTATTTCTTACGCTTTTCCTCAAAACTGCCGGACGGCCTGCCGATAGATTTTGCTTGAAACATATTCTCAATCTTCTCCTTCTCTTCATTGTTATTTTTTGGTTCGTTCGCCCTTGCATCAAGTTTCTGGTCAATGGTGTTAACAATTTCTGACAACGCTTTAACATTCTTACTAATAATTATAAGCTTTTTCATCAAATCGTTCATAGTGAAATTTTCAGCTTCAGACATTATATATTTATGTATATAAGTATTTATTTAAATATATACTTATAAAACTGATGTAATGTAAAATCTAGTCTTTATATGTCATTTTTCATCATTCGTTCTCAGGTGTAAATAACCTACCAAATCCACTTTTGAAGTTTTCTACCCAACTTTCTTCAACTGTGCTTCCGTCGGCATCTTTCTTGTTTACTGTATGTACTGTATGCATGTTTCTACCACATGAACACGGCCAACATTTAACTTTAACATGTTCTTTATCTAATTCTAATTCATTTAACGAATTACTTGTTTGACCGCATTTATCGCATTTGGCACATTCAATCTCTTGTTGTTTCTCTTGCTTCTTCTTTGGAGGCATGTATATTAACATTTACATTTGTATTTTTGATATCTTGTATTCCTAACTTAGTTAATTCTAATGAATAATAACAACATGTTTTACTTTTATTATCAGTTATTATTACTTGTTCTACTTTCTCTACTTCATTTATTATATCAATATAATCTGAATAACTTCTATCCATATTCAGTAATAAGAGGAAAAATATTAGAATAATTTAATCTTATTATTTCATGCATGTTAGAATACTCGGAGGGCACAGCAATTGGGTTTTCTTTACAATGCATCAAACTAATTAGCTTCAACGCTTATTGATTAAAGTTGGTGAAAAAGCCTATTCTACTATGATAGTCCCCATTTCATATCATAGCAATGCTTTCATACAATAAATAATATTTAATTATTTTCTAAATATCTTTAATATTACTTTTATTATGTCAGAAGTTACAATAATAAAACCAATAAACGTAACTGATTATGAGTTCAAACAATCTAAATATAAGCACGTGCCAAAACTACCATTTAGAAGTATTATAGTTGCTTCATCGACGGGAGGCAAAACAGTTTTAGTCCAGAACCTTATCTTGAATGTTTATAGAAATTCATTTGCAAGAATATTTATATTTCCCCCAGCGTCCATAACGACCCTACATTTACAGAAGTTAAAAAATATATCAGGGATGAATTGCACGTGGATGGTGAAAAAGAACAAATTTATTTTGACAATTACAATCCAATTGATTTAGAAAATGTAATTGAAAGACAGAAGAAAATAATTAATTATATGAAATCTAAAAAGATAAAGAAACTGCGTTCAATATTAATCGTGATAGACGACCACGCCGATGACCCTAAACTTGTTAGATATAGTATATGGATTATTACACGGGCTTTTTACAAGAGGCAGACACGATGCAGTAAGCGTAATTTGTTCAACACAAACATATAATGTTTTAGCGCCTATCATTCGTTTAAATGCCAGTTCATTATATATTTTTAGGTTGAAAAATGCCAGTGAATTATTGAGTTTTATTGAAGAAAATAGCGCCATTGTTGATAAACAGCAATTGTTAGATATGTATCATCAAGCCGTTAATGACGCACCTTGTAGTTTCTTCTACGTGAATATGAATCCTAAAAACATTAACAAAATGTTTCATATCAGATTGGAACAGGCGCTTCAAATTACAAATGATGAATAAAGATATTCTAAATAAAGATGTTCTAATATAATATAATATATTAATATGACAATGAAATTATGTAGATGTGGTGGATTTTATCGTAGAGGTAATTACAATTTTCATACTAATTCTTGGATACATAAACTTTATGAGGTATTGAAAAGGAGGGCAACGGACGAGGAATTATTAAGATTTCAAAATATTTTTGTTGATGAAGAAGATTTAACAGATGATATGTGTAGCAATGCCTCAACAAATTACCCGAAGGTGAAATGACAGATTATGATGACAACTAATAATACTAACCATGTTTTAATATTATCAATGTAGAATAACGAATAGCTACAAAGATTGAGAGCAGGTTTTTTTATAATACATTTTATCTTTTTTACATTCATTAACTTTTTCTAATTTATTTATTATTGCTTTCAATCCATTTATTTGTATAATATCAATTTTTGACACTTCGCTTGGTTTTCTTCTTCTTCTTCTTCGTCTTCAGTCGGTGCTGGTATTTCATCTGGACTCTCTGATGAGGAACTATGAACAGTAATAGGTGGAGAACTATGAACACTAATAGCTTCATTTGATGAATTGTTACTGCTACCTTGAGCATTTGCTGCTGTTATCTGATTAACTAAATCTGCGATATTTATTGTTGCAATTGCGCTGTGAGATAAGTTTAATATTATATCTGCTACTGTAGCGCCGTCGTGTAGCATTATTTCTATCATTTTTGTCAGTTTGAACTTATTTTCATCTTCGTCGCTACTGTCCTTGTCCTCTGGTGGTTTCTTTGGCGGTGGTTCTGGCGGTTTGTTGTTGTCAAGCATTGTAGTAAAAGCTGACACCATCGCATCACGTTGGTTTTTCAGTGTTTGCGTTGCTTGTGTTCTTGTTGGCTCATTTCTTTTGTATGTGTTGCGCCAAAAGTTTTGAAGCATTATTTTAAACATATTGTCTTGGTTTTCCTTTACTTTAAACGCTTCAAATGTCATATTTAATGGTTGATTTGCATCATTACATAACTTTTCGTCAGTCTGTCTGGTTGATGTAGCAATAGTATCTGTGTTGGTTGCAATGTCAATAAATTCTCTCTGTATGCCATTTTTCATCAGTCTCGGTGGTTGTATTGTCGTTGGTGTGTTTGGTTTCATTAGGTTATGTATTGAAAACTATCGTCATCATCATATTTATCATTCAAATTCTGCTTTCTTTTCAGCATATTTTTAGTTAATATTATCATTACTATTATTATTATTTACATTTTTATTTCTTACCTTTACCGTTAAAACTTGCCTTGGGTTCTTCTATTCTACCTTGTGTCTAAGATCATATCCACTAAATATTGTTTGTGTGTTCTCGCCTTGCCTCTTCCTTTGTGTTTTCAGTTCTTCCTGTATTTCGCTTTCTTCTGGCACTTGAACGCCTCTTAAATAAAATTGAAATTTAATATCATTTACTGTTAAATTAGGGTTTTCTTTCCAGTAAGAAGGACTAATATTCTTATCTATTGTTGTTTTGAATAATGGATATAATGGTAATGGTTGTTGTTGGGTTGTTGAACTTGATGCTCCTGTTGCTTGTTGAACTGGTGTCGCGTAAAAATTGTCATCTACTGCTCGAGGTGATGATGCAACATCTTCTATGCGCATTGTTTGCTGGTCGTCTGCTACCGCTCTGCCTGCTGGCGTTTGTCTTGGTTCGGTTGGCGCAGATTGTCGGTTTGCTAGCATTCTATGAAATAATGTTCCCCCCATATCTCTTAAATTTGAAGCAATTGCTCTGCCTACTTCTTCCGCTCTTTGTTTTGTTGCTGTTGCTATATCTTGTAGCTGAGTATCTACCATTCCCTCGTGCTGTCTTGCTGTTTGTTGTGGTGTGGAAAAGTCATATTCATCATTTATTGCGTCGGCGTTTGCGTGAACTGGTGTTTCTGCATTCATTTTATGAAGTGCGTATGTGTGTCCATTTCTGTGCGCTTCTTGCTTCATCATTATCTCTCTCATTTGCCTGTCTAATATTCTCATTGGTTGGTCTTTCAATAATTCTAAATGGTCGCTTCCGTCAAAAAAACTACCTTGAGGACTTGCTTTGAAGAATGTAGCATCTCTGTTAGCTAGTTTTCCTGTTAATTGTTCGTTCTCGCCTATTAAATTAGCGATTTCTTCATAGGTCGTCGTTTCAATCCAAATTTTGCGTATGGATTTATTAATTCTAAACTTGCAGTAGTTGCCATATGTATTATAATAATAGTTAGATTGTATTATTATGATAAATTTTAAGTAAATGTTAATTTTTTCAACTCCTCAATTCGTTTTTGTAGGTGCTCTAATGTGCTATGTGGTAGATTTGGGCGGTGTAGTTCCATTGTTAATCTGTCTATTTCATTTTGATAGTTTGCTCTAGCGTGTCCTTCTTGGATATGTTTTCTAAATGCTACTGATGCTTCTTGTGAATTTCTTAATTTCATTTGTTCGTGTAGGTGTTCTAAATATTTTGTATCTTTCATATCAATGGACTACATTTAATATGTGAGGATTGTAAAAATACTTTACCCTTATTGTTCTTCGCATTCTTCTTGCGATGACGATACATTTAAATGTTTATCACAGATATTTTAATCATATAATACACTGCCCGACTCTCTTAATTCCAGAACAGACTCCGAAATTATATGTACAAATAATTCTCGCACATCTTCATCGGTTGTCAGTGCTCTGTTAGTCCCTTTCAATTCAAAAACGAGTAAGCCTCCCATCTTCGTGTTCTGGCCAGTGAAATTGGTGTCTTGCATTTTCTCAAATGATCTACCAATTACAAATTTATCTTCTCTAAATCGCTTGTAGGAAATGCTAAAGGCATCTAGGTCAGGGTTCAAATAGTGTAATGTTCGTCTTAAACAATATGCGGTTTCTGCCGTTGATTGACATTCAAACTCTGGATGTTTCTTATTATTAATTTGTAGTTGCCAAGTCAAATCTAATTCAGGATTTTGAAAGCCTTTACCGCGGAATTGCGCACGGCTAAGATTACCATCACCATCAACAGCATCTGGGTTAAAAACGTCAAAGATTCTTGAACTAATCATAGGATTGAAAAAAAAGTTCCATTTTTTAAAAATATAATTGTCGTGTCTGTAGTAACTATTATTATCAGCATCTACACCTGCTTTTGGTGGGCGATACAGAGTAATGAAACAACCATTTAATTTAGAAGCGGATTTAACAATGTTCATATTAATTTCATTTCCTCCGGCGTTGAATGATTGTGCCATTGTGTGATACATTGGAAAAACTAATTTCAAACTTTGACCCTCTAACAAATGTTTTACTATGTTCCCATTGACCGTATTGTCGAGGCTTATGCATTCTGCCCGAATGATTATGTTATTCAATTCGAACGAGGCGCTGGTGTCTCCAGTTGTGAAATAATAACCAGACGCGTCATTTTGAGTATTGGCATTAGTTACGTTGAAAGGTGTAATTACTGGTATATGTTCATCTGATACAACTGTAAATTCCAGTCCAAGGCGAGCATAACGAAGAGGTAAATAATAATTGCTTTCTAACAATCCGCATACTGGTTTATGTCCTAATCTCATATAACTGCCACCAGGAATTCCTGCCATTGAATGGCGAGTATATCGTGCTGTTAAGTCTCCCCAGTTGTTATGGTCTTTTGTAGTTGGAAATGTAACCGCTTCGGGGTCGGCAGCGGGATTGGTTCGTTTATTAACATCTAACATTTCTGCCAATCCAGTAGCATATGTATGTCGCCAGTCATCATCCCAACGAGGATTAGCACCGCCTTCCAAATCATCCATATCTCGGGCGTCTTGACTTTTGAAGGAGTTATACAATTCACAATGTCTATTGTATTCAAGAAGACCTTGAACTTGCTGACCTCCAACAGTGCATCTATAACGACTGAAGAAGGATGACAAATTACCTAACGGTCGTAAAAGATGACTTCGTGTTCCGTCAGTGTTTTGAAGATTAGCAAACAAACGAATAGAAGATAAATCAATATATGTGTTGTCTTCACCTGTTATATGAAATCTAATATTTTTGTTTCCTGCATTTGGATTATAAACATTACTGCCTGATGGAAAATAATTAACGTGTCGTCGGTCTGTGATGTATTGTGCTGTTTCAGGAAGTCCAAAATTTAACAAGTTAATCATTGTAGTTTCACTTTCTGCAATTATATTGTCCATATATATGATAAACTTAGACTTTAATTTTTCTTTTTAATATTTTTCTTATGTGGAAGCATTGTAGTGGAATTATTTGAAGTTGTATTTTTTAATATTTATTAAATAATTGTTTTTTGTATCAACTATTTCTTTTATAGTATCATAATCTAAATTCTTATATTGTTTATCGTATTTTGACGGTTCTTTTGTCAGTTTCTTCTCTAATGGAACTTTGTTTTGTTTGTCTTTGTTTCTATACATTATTCTTAATATTATTGATATTTTATTGTTCTGGCGTTCAATTAGGATTGAAACGCGAAGCATTTAACCCGAATTATCATTCGGGTTGAACCCATTAGAAATATCAGTTGTAGGATTAATTTCAGTCATACCTTGCCCTGTCTAATAAATTGTTGCTTTCTATTTCTCCAGTTATTGCCGCGTCATCAAACATTGCTGTTGGGTCTCCGCGATTTCTAAATCGTAAGTATCGCGGGCTTTTCTGCTGGTTAATTCCTGATACAAAAGGCGATGAATAAACCGTAGTAGCATATTTGTTCCCGTGTCTGTTGTTGATTTCTTGAACAACGGAAACTGCCCAAACTGTGACCGACCAACCGAGCTATATCTGGATTTTTACTTAATTCTTCCATTGCATCCCTATACCTTTCACTTAATTAAACATTTCGCGTGGGTATAAAGAATAAAACAGAAATAACATCATCAGCAAGATGCCCAGCACCATTTTTAGCACCAGTACCACCAATATACAAAGTATTTCCTACTCCTGTTATTCCATTTACATTTGAATACGCGGCGTCTAAACCTTTAACATCATCAATCTTATTTTATTTTGAACATTAATTTATTTGGCATAGCGTGTTTTGTTTTTCATTATGTGCTTATCAAAATGTTTATTGAAACCTCCTATTTTGTTTTCCAATTTCTTTTTATGATTAAAAAATACATCTTCTATTAAATCCTTACCTGCTGTGTATGCCTTCTCGCTTGCTACACCTGCCATCATTTCTGTAGGCGTCCTGCCTTCTATAGCACCTAATAATAATTGTCGTCCAATCATATAAGAATAATCATATTATAATTTCTACTGTATATTAAATTTATGAGTGATAGATTAACATATAAAAAACCTATGTTGATAGTGCGTATAGATTACCAGAAAGTAATTCTACCAGCGACCTTATTATAGAACTTGACCAAAACTTTGAAATTCCACGTAGAACAAAAATGTTCGTGGCTGAGTGTTCATTTAGTACTCCGTTTTATACAACTGAAAAAGGGTTTATGAAAGATTCTATATTATGTTGTATAATAGTTCCACTGTCTTATTAAGAAGCACTGCCGTTGATGTATCCGGTGAAATTTATTATGCCAATCAATTATCATTTAAAATACAATCAGAATTAAACGCAGCATTTAATGATATTGTACCTGACTCATTCTTAACAATGTATGGACAAAGCGAACGCAAAATGGAACTTAAATTAAATGACCCTCTAAATTACAAAATCAAAATACCAACTGACGAAGAAGTAGAAACTTGTGTAAATAATACGTGGAACAGAGGACAGTTTGAATATGACAAATTAAAACCAAAAACCATTAATTATTTATTAAGTAGTTATATTGCCTATGATCCTGCGTCATCTTGGTTAAGTGGATACTTTAATTTAGTTCCTTTTCAGAATGTAAATATTAATTGTCCTCAATTAAGCGGTTACAAATATTCAGCACCTAACAATTTCAGTAGTTCAGTAATTAAAAAGGTTCAAATTAATCAACAACTCGGCGGAGTAATAACAGATTTTTCAGCACCAGTGTATGCAGATTTTACTGATGTAGGAGATAGAAATGTAAAGAGGCTACACTTTAAAATTACAACTTCAAGAAATGAAGTAATTGATTTTCACGGTGCGCCTATCCAATTTAGCCTTCTCTTTCAATGAGATTAATGAATAAACAACCTAACTATCAATATTAAAACCAACTTATTAAAATTAATATTTCCAAATTTTGTCCATATAGACAAAATATATAAAAACATATAGACAAAATATATAATATATTATATATGTCAGAAGTTGAACCTGAAATTACTAATACAATTGAAGCAGAAGAGCCAGTAAATGAATTACCACCAATTGAAGAAGAAGCACCAAAGACAGAACCAATAATAGAAGCAACACAAGAAATAAAACCTGTTGAACCTCTTAAAAACAACTCAAAAACTCAAGCACACAATGGAAAGAAAATAACCTGTCCAAAATGTGCCAAAACTTTAACATTAAAATCTTACAGATACAGCCACGAACGCAATTGCCAAGGACCATTAAAAACTAAACCTGTAAAACCTAAACCAAAAGCAGTTCCAATAGCAAAACCCCAGAAGGTAGCGCACCACGAAGTAGCACACCACGAAGAAATCCAACAACCACAACCGCAACAAAATAATATAATAGCGAACACACCACCCCCAAGAAGAATGCAACCAGCACCGCCTCCAAACCCGCTACAAAATATAGCGCAACATTACCAATTATTGCAAAATGAATATATAAGACAGAAGCGAGAACAATATAATGCAGTAAATAAAGGTATGTTTGGTTCAAGAGGAAAGAAAAGATAACATATAATTATTATATAACCTACTATATAATAATTATGTTTTCAACATTATCACTGGACGGCTCAAGTAGAATTGTAGCAAGTGAATTAGTATTAATAAATTCAACAGAACCATCAACCTTAAGCAGTGTTTATGCTACAAAGCAAGAATTAGCAGATACAACAGGTTCATTAGGTGACGGTTAGACTACTGAAGAAGTAGATGCTCTTATCTTAGCACAGAAAAGTAAAATTGATGCTAATATTCTTGATATTCCTGAATTAAATGCTACTTCAACAACGATGTTTAACGAGCAAACAAATCAAAATATAACAATCACAAGAAATTTTAATAATATCACTGCTTACGGACTTACAATAACTTCAATACTACTAACAATAACATCAAATGTCATAAAACTTGATACTAATTTTAATAACACTAGTTCAAATACACATTTAATCAGTAATTTAAATGCTACAATAACATCAAACTTCAATACTGTTAGTTCTAATACATTCTTAGTAGGAAATTCCAATACTACAATCACTTCAAACTTCAATAATGTAAGTTCAAATTCTTCACTAATAACAGGACACAATAATACATTAGCATCACATTTAGCAGTATTAACAACACACGATAGCAACATCGCAACAAATACAAATGGAATAGCAATATTAAATAACACTGTAGGTAGTAATATGACATTTGCTAATAGCCATCAAAATCCAATAACCTCTCATATATCATTAATTGACACAAACATTAATAACATAACAGGACACGGAAACACAATAACAACCATTCTTACAGATATAGCAGATTTACAAGCATGAGCGGGTGCTTCTTGGACTACAGCTGAAAAACAACTATTCAAGCAGATGTATCAACATTATATACAAACGATACTAATTTATTCAATACTAACACTGCTTACAGTAATACATTTGCTTCAATTATATCGGATAATAATATACAAGATTTATTAATAACTCAAAATTCAAATACGATTAACAGTTTAATATCAGCAGATTTGCAAAAGTTAGATAAAATAGATACTAACGCTCAGTCAGTAGCAGGTGCTACTAATGTTAGCGATAATGCAACTTTACACAGTAATTTAAATATGCTGACTACTGGTTCTATAATATGTAATAAGTTTAGCTGTACCCTTCACCAAATTTAGGACTACAAACGACATTTCAAATGTTTAATCGTGAGTTCAATATTAATAGAGATGGCAGAATTTGGATGTCAAGCTCAGGAGGCGTTTGGGAAGCGCAAATCGGAGATGGTAATGTCGGAAGAGTGTGGGTAAAAAACAGGTTCGGTTTAGGGGCCGTTGGCGTTGTTAATTATGTTTTAAATTGTGCTGGGCAAGCAAGATTTACTGACGCCGTCCAAATTATAGGTACTGATAAAGCAAGTAGTCTCAACAATGGTTCATGCTTAAATTTTGCTAATAACGGTTCAATACGAAGATATACTCCTGATGCCATAGAAGGTTTGTATATGGCTCATAAGAATTTTGTTGCCGTTAGTGTTGGTGATATTACTAATTCTTCTAATCAATAATTTATGTGCGACGGTGCTGTATCAAAGGCCATATTCAATAAACCAGTTGATGTATTAGGTGATGTATATACAAACGGCGATTTAACAATGGTGTCTGGTAAAAAGGTTGAAGTAATTCAGGTTCAATCAGTATCAGGTAATACTTTATTGTTACAAAACTCACCGAGTGGCAATGTTCAATTTGGCCACACTTCAAAACTAATAATTAATAATGCTGAAATGTATCTCGATACAAACGATTTAATAATCAGAAATACTAACACTTTAAACTCTATAAGTTTGGTTGTTGGATTACCTACAACTTACGCTGATGATAAAAATATTTTGAATAGTGGAAGTAATAGCGAATTACGAGGCAATTGGACTATTGACGGTGATATGACTTTTGGAATTGCTCATGAAACAATTTGAGACATCTAAATAGTGATGCTGTTTTAAGATTAGAAGCATCAACAACTATTGATAGTTATATTGACGGCACTAAATATTTACAATTGGATGATACTCAATTTTCATCATTTAAGGGATTCAATCTAAGTAGTGATAAGAGACTGAAAGATGATATAGAAGATGTAGAAGATGACACTATAAATATGGTAAAAAAACATTAAGATTAAAACATTTGTTAAGAATCAAAAAACCAGATAAAACTGGATTAGGATGGATTGCTCAAGACGTTCAACAATACACAAATCCTAAATATAATGTTGTAAATGATTCGGGAGAATACAAAACAATGTGTTATGATCGTATGGCTTGTATTAGTTGGGATGCTTTATCAAAACTAATCCATCGTGTAGAATATTTGGAAAATGAAGTCTTTAAAAAGAAAAAAATACAAATATTATATTATAACATCATAAACTACTTAAAGAAGAATTGCCTTTTTTAATATAGATATGAGTTTATTGAGTAGGAAAATTGATGAAAACGGCTATGTCATCATCAAGCCAATGGTTGAAATTGATGTAGATAAGAAAGAAGACCTGAAGAAGTATAACAGGTTGTATCACAGGGAATATTACAAAAACATATTGAGTGCCAAAATTCAAGGTCTGCTATGTGGCTCAACAGTAGGGAAGGACAAAATCAAACTTCATCAAAAAACAATGAAATGCCAAAAACTGTGTGAGTTAAACAATGAAAACTCTGAATAAAAATATAAAATTCTTAAACCACTTAAAGAAATGTCATTATAATATAATATACTATATTATAATGCCATCAAACATATAGAATTCAGAGTTAGATTTTTGAGAGGATTAAGAGCAGGAGCAAGTGAGAGAGTGAGAGACATAATGCAGGAAATCATTGACTTGTACAGTGATAGTAAAATATCCAATTACTCAACTGCTCAGAAAATGACTGAAGAATTGAAAAGTGATAGTAAAAGGACAGTGTCGTTTGCTATCAAGAGAATTGAAAAGAAGGCATCAGAATGGAGAGGTAAATAAGAATGAGAACCAATGTTAAGAAAGAATATGCCATCAGTTTTTTAGTTTATGGTAAATCCACAAAGGTAGGTAGATATAGTTTTATTGACAACTATGGTCTTAGACACAAACTAATTATACCAGACCCCCAACAGATTATAGTAAAATCTAGTGAGGCAGACAGAACACCAAGCAACTTAACTAACAAATACTTAGTAAAATACCCTTCTACCGATTACCTGACTATGTTGAATAAGCAATTGAAAAGAAAGGATATAACAAAAGAACAATACAAAGAAAGAGCAACAGTAGAAGCATTCAAAGAAGCCAATTTAATACCAAGTGAGCCACCTAAAAGAAGAAGATTACAAACAAAAATTGCACCAGATGAAGTCATCCACGACACTGCGTGATCACGAGGCAGCCCCTCCTCCACGCAGCCCAAGTCCAGCTGGTAGGCAACAGGCTTCACAAGACGCGTGGAATGAAGGACGCAGCGCTGACGTTGCCTTTTGCCGTCCCCTCTTCCTTTTGCAAAGCTGCCTGCGCAGTGGCCAAGAACGAATGAGGACCAGGAAACTGTGTAGGCCCCATGCCAGTTGCGTTCAACTCCTTGCCGCGCGCCTGCAACGAGCACGCGCAGCCAAGCGGTTTTTACGCATCCAAATGAGGCCAGGACCCCCTTCTCTGGAGTCAGGGCTTCACCCCTGCGCATCGGAAGAACCATGCGCGCTCTGCGTAGCCACAAAACGCCTGCTGAGGCGGCGGCAAGCTTTTCCAGACACGCTTGCGCACCTGTCTTCTTGAAAGCTGGTCTTGGGGTGCACAGCAGCTCCTTCAGACTCGTGATTGTTTGGCACTTCCGCGTGCTCCTTTTGACAGCAGGGCCGGCCTCGTCTCGAGATTCCTTCTGAGATGCTGCGAATTGCGCAACCAGCCTCCCAAAAAAACGGAAGCAGATTGACGCTTCATGGCAAAGTCAAGCCTCGAAGCCAGTCCGTCAAGCCCTGCGCGAACAAAAGCCTGCGAGCAAGTTTTAACGTCAAGGATTCGTTGCAACGCACAAGGAGGAGCAGGCAACGCCACTGGAGCGAGAAAGGGGGAATCAGTCAAAGGGGAATCCAGGAACCGGGTTGACAAGAGGGGCCGCGCAAGCTCCGCCAGTCTCTGCCTGCGGGGCACGCCGCTTCGGCGCCCCGCCGCGCCTTCATCGTGTACTGGCGCTCCAGGCTCTCAATGTGCCCCTTCCGCTCCGCCAGCATGGCTTCCAACTTGGATTTTTCTATGGCCTTGGCTACAGCGGCAACCTCACAGTGGCACGAAGGCAAAGCGCATGGGCAAGAAGCAACCATTGATGCCACGCCGCTCCCATGTCTGAACTGAACTGCCTCAACTTGTTCAGCTGGCTGTGAAGGTAGGATCTGTCTGCGCTGTTTATCCTTTCTGCGTCGCCTGTCTGACTCAAGGCCTATACAGCAGCGAAACGAATACATGAGTCCATGCGAGGCCCTTAGGTGGTTTCCACTGACATCAGCTGCAAGGCAAGGGTTACAGTAAGGCAGCAGGTCCTGACGTGCCTTGCAACAAGTTTCGACGACAAGTTTCGACATTCGTGGGGAGCCCGCACCTCGGATAGGACGCGTGTCCAAAGCTGGCGCAGCTCAGCGTCGAAGCCTTTCACGCCGTCCTCCAAGGCGGCCTTCAATGCCTCAGTCTTGTCGAACGACATGGCGTTGCAGCCGCCCTGTTGTCACTGAGTCACTTGCCGATGGGATGAGTTGGCACATCGTGTAAATTGCAGGGGTGCATCGCTCGCCGCCGCGCTGAGCAACTTGAACCCACGTGCGACACAGAATTTTAGCCCTTCTGGGTGTAAGCGCTCAACCAAGACGATTCGGAAGCAAGTGCGGTCAACATGCCGATCAGCAGGGCTCCGGCTTCAACACATTCTTTGCTTCACGCGTAATTAACAGAACTTTGCCCTCGGAAGCCAAGCAGGCGCACGCGAAACAGGAACGACAGCGCCTGCAAGTCTCGCACTCAGCTTTCTCCAGACGCTCAGCGAAGCGCTGCGCCTGTCCGCATCGACCGCCCTGCCTGTCTCCACCGCGCCTGGAGTGTTGGAACGTGTTGGAACCGGGAGTGCTTACTCTTCAAAATCATGCCACGCCAGCCAAACGTTGCCTAAGCTTCCGCCAAGCTTTGGCTGCGCAAAGGGGAAACTAAAACAAAATACAACACAAACCAAACCTTACACAACAAACCAAACACGATTGAGCCAATCACGACACCAGTCACTGCGCCGTTGGTTTTAGTTTGCGACACTCGCTTTTGAATGGTTGTCACTGTATCAGTGAATCAGTGAACCAGCGCTGCTCTTTTTGCCTGTTGTCGAAAGTTCGGAACACATGCGAGCCACCGTCCGTACAATCCGACTGGTATGAGTACTACGCGCTCGGATCTTCTGAGCCTGCTGCCTTTACATTCTTGGTGTGCTCCTTCAACCGAGGTTTAATTTTGGGTTGCCTCATCCAGGCGGCTGATTTCCAGCACCCCAAACACCTGCCATGGCCACGTACGGCGGATGTGTCCCACACGCGGGAGGCCCAATAGAAAAACAACGAGCAATAGAGAAACAGAATCGCTGCCTCCTGCGCTGCCTCATTTATGAGGCCTCACAACCGGGCTTCCTCCTTGATATCTGAGGACTGATGGGAAAAGCGATTGCCCCTTCTCACTCTTTGTCGCGGGCAAGAATACACAATGAACCAGCTAAAAAAAATCCTCTACACCCGCTACAAAGTCTGGTTTGTGAGATCCCGGCAGCCGTGTTGGGCCCGCACCACCGTCTGATTCGTTCCGCGCGCCTGCGGACGGGGAACAAACCGCCCAAGCGGGCTCCACGAAGCCGAGGCCGCCGTCCTCAATCTTGTCACAAAGGCGCGGGTACATGGTGGACTCCTGCAACAAGAGCCAGGAGTTCCTGCTGTCGGTCAACCCTGGTACCAGTAACGCTTCCAAGACGTGATGCTGCGCCATGCGCAGTCCTGAGCCATGGTCTTGGCATTGGGCTCCAACTGGTGCGTCAAGTACTGCGTGCCAGCCTGGACCAAGTGGTGAGAGAGACAAGCAATGATGCGCTTGACAAGATCTTGGACTCCGGTCAAATGAGTGTGACACTTCCCAAGAAAACCGGGCGAATGGTCAGAGATCCCAAAAGTGCTTTCGAGCTTTCTGATGATGCCTTCCCGCTTCAAACCATTCTGGGCATGTTGTCGGCTTCGAAGCGAGTTTCTGAGGACCACTGACTTATCCTTGCAAGATGAAATGTCCGGCTGCCTAGATCAGGACCCGTGTTCTCATTCCCTTGACACACAGCTTGCACTTCATGGCCACATCCAGCTCATGGTTCTCGAATAACGACTTGCATTTCCATCTGGACATACAAATCAAATCTGAACAATCCAACTCAACAGGGAAAGAAACACGGCAAACCACTAATCGGACATGTGGGATGTTAAGTTCCTTGAACACATTACCCATTGAGGAATTAGGTGAACAAGCAAATTCAAACATCGGGCCAACAGCATCACGCGCTAGGCGCTTGCGAGCACGCTTGTTGCCAACGGTAAACGGAGGGCGTTCATCGCCCCCTGAAGCTGGCAAGGGTTACCGAAAACGGATGGCTTCTCTTTCGTGGTCTCAGCAAGTGTTGTGCTGGATGCGGTCGACACGGTGACGGCTGCTCCTGAGCTGACAGGGATTTTACCCTCGTGAGGACTGAGTCCCCCTGCTGCGCTTAAAGCTGCAGCCGAATGCTCGGAATCACTATATAACCTAAAAATGGTAATGCCAGTCCAGGATACAGGGAGTTCTCGATGTGCTGAGAATCTGCCTGCCCAACCATCACTAAAATCTTCCTTGCTACCATCTTGCTGGGACACAACGCGAGTGGTCCTACCGGGTGTGATTCTGCACACTGACACAGCACAATCGCCGACATCCTTGGGAGTGAAGAGTTTCGTCCTAGGCTGATGATGCACGCGGATTAACACGTTACCACTAGGCCTAAAAACCCATTCATCCTTTTTGGTTGATGCGGGGACAGCGTCGGCATGGAACACTGGGCCGAGAAGAGGCGGGCTCTCCAAGCAAGGCACGGACGATATCGGGGTCTTCCCCCTCAGGCGCCTCGATCACTGAGGCCTCTGCGGGTTGGAAGACGCCTTTGCAGCGCGTATAGCAGCTGCCTCCTCTGCACCCTTACTTGGTTTGGCGGCCTCCTCACTTGCGGCCTTTTTGGCCTTTGCTTCTTCCTTTTCACTTTCAACTAGCTCTGCGAACCTTTTGCGGCATTCGTCAGTGTGATGCCTAGAACTAGCATGGCCGGCGCAGGCCTTGCATCCAGGAGTCTCCTTGAACTTTATAATCCGTTCAATGGTGATATACAAACTTCTTGACTTAAAGCCTGACGGAGTTGACGGGGCAGGAATGCCTTCAGGAATGAAAGGAACCTCCCTGATTGCATACTCAGGAACCTCGCCATCGCCTGTTCGCAGGGCTCGATCGGCAGCGGCCGCGATCGGGAAAACAGGATCGCCTTCCTCGACGAACAACTCAGGTTCGGGCACATCATGGACAGAAACATTTCCATTGGTCCTGAAACTTTGGTAGTCCATAACTTTTAGCACCCTTCGATATCGCATCCCTGGATCGATACGCCAACCCATAAACAAGCCTGGAGCCATGTTAGGTTCTAAGGTTCTCTTTCCAGCTGACTTTAGGCGATACCAAACGAGTTGTCCGAAGCAACAGCGGACGCCATCGAACTTCTCCTTGGTGAGTGCTTCCCATTGCGTCTTTGTCGGATCGAACGTGGACAGTCGGTCGAAAGACATCGAGAGGCATGCAAAGGGATAGGAATGTGTGTGTAGGGAGTAGGGCAAACCTGATTGATGGTGTATGCTCCTGCAACACTCTTTCTCCTCTCGGACATCTCGCTCGAGCTCGGAGTTGTGTGGCCAGCGATTCGGCAACGAGGTTTCGGGAATCATCCCTACTTCCTCGGCCGCTCCCTGCAACTCTCCAGCTTCATCCATTTTTATGAGACAGTGTGGAGCGAGTTCGTTGGCTCTGAGGCCAATGAAATGGTTGAGATTCCTTGCGTGCGACGGAATGTCTGTCTTAGAGACCGGGTGTGCGACCCTTGCGCCGGAAAACACATCCCTGATGACATGGTGGGATTTTATTCCGCCTATGCCGATGCCAACGTGTTCATCGCCTTTCGCCAAGATCACGCTATCAGTAGCGAGCTGCTGGTAGGGGGCGGTGGGTGCGTCGAGAAGATCGTCACTCCGCCCCCCTGGTTTCCGGGCAACACGCATTGAGGTGTTCTTAGCGATGTTGCAAATCTTGCAGAAGGGATTCTTGAGGAAGTGAGTCCGTTGGTGTTCCGGTGAACTGGCTTCGGCCCGAAGCCGGGGTTCATCACGAAGCTCACCACCTTCTGCAAAATCGACAAGCCTGCGCCCATCATCAAGATGTTCGGGCACCGCTGGTGCGGGTGCAGGGGGTGCTCCAACAGGTGGTGGCACTGGCGGCGGATCCGGGGGCTCGGCCGGAGGCCTTTCCTCCGGAGCTGGCATGGCTGGCTTTCGTTGCGCATAAAGCTAGCAACCTTATTCTCTTGGACCATATCATCAATGAGCGCATTGAGCTGCTCCTTTTCTTCTTCTGGCACTTGGGGAGGTGATGGAAAATCCTGGCATGGATCGATGATGAAGGACTCATTCGGACAAGGACACCACATCATCCTCGACTTTCACGGGAGAACCAACGACATTGATTGGCCGAAGATTCGCGGCTTGATCAACGATCTGTGGTGTGACTACCTCATCGTACTGTGGTACGTACTCGACAACCCTGGAGGCGTTGATCCTAGAACGGAAGCTTGCACTTACCAATCTCAGAGGGAGGTACGAGATAAGAAACGTTCTCTCTGGGGTCCCAGATGAAGAGGTAACCTCGATCGATGACGGTTTTGCCAATTGACTGAGCGGGCGGACATTCGTTCAAAACGTAAACCTGCTCATCAGGTGGAATCACACGGGAGTCAGAGATTTATCTCCTTGTTGCGCTCCTCCGCCTGTGGCAAAGCCTACCGGTGTGTTGGTCTTGCGTACGCAATGCATCATGGTGCTGTTCAGAGCCTGCTTACCGATGAGGTGGCGACCTGCAGCGGTGTCCCATAGCCAGCTGATGCTATTGTTCTTGGCAGGGACACTTGGGACTGCTGGGACTACGGCGGCAACAGCGGCCGGAGACTTCGCCTTGCCGAGAGTCCGTGGGGGCGGCCCAGTGTACTTCTCAGTCGGTGAGTGGAGGGCCCTAGGCGTAGAACACACACGGAACTTTTGCCGTTGCTGTCTTGGACACAGCCTTCGACCTCGGCGTGAGATTAGAAGGGGTAGTGTCTCCCTTGTTTGCACTTTGGGACTTCGGAGGAGGAGGAGGCTTAGGGTTAAAAGGACTTTTACCTTTAGGCGCAGGAGCAGCTGGGGCGCCGCCTTTATCATGCCCTTGATCCCCTTTCTGTTCACCTTTCTTGTTCTTCTTCTTCTCCTTCTTAGTCTCTGCTGGCAAAGCGCTGGTAGCTGCTTCATTGCCCGTGCCACAAACAGCCGGTTTGAGCTTAACATCTTGATCAAACTCATCACGGTTGCGCTTTTGCTGGGCAAGCTCAATGGCCAGGTCTGCCTTCGCCCAAAGCCATGCACAGGTGCGGCGGTGACTATCATGGGCGGACTCACGGGCCTTCTCAACGCGATGCTTCATTATGGAACACTTCTCAAACTCGTCAATGAGATGATTGAAAAGGGTCCGTTCCTTGGGGAGCTCATCAAGAGGTAGCGCGCGGAACATATATAGTTGTACTTCTCCCGGAAAGCCTCGATGTCTGCTACTGACTGGCCGGCAAGTTTCAACCCTAGAAGATTGCGTTCTCCAAGGATGCCGATCCGGTCGCGCTCCAGTTGAAAGTGCTTGAAGATCGATCGCAACATCACGCGCGCATTGGGCATTGCACCTGCGGTGTTCCGTTCGTGCTCCACCGTGTTTTGGAACAACCACCCAAACTTGCCTTTGCGACAGGTCTTCAACAGCTTGGCGGCTATCTCACGGGTTGTGCGTGGGAAACGTTTATCTGCCCTGAGTTGTTCCTCGGATGAGGTCAGGCAATCCTGAGCCCACAAATAGAGCTCGTCACCGGTCGTCTTTTGCAAACGTCCAATGGCCATGAGGACCTGATTCACATATCCACGAATCCACGCGCCTGACCAGCGTTCTCTGGCGGAAGCGGAAGCACTAAACCCTTAAGGTCCTTGATGCGAACCACGGTTTCCTCATATGAGGCCGGATCTGATGCGCTTGTAGCAGCATCCCCACCACTTGCATCTGCTGCTTGAGTCCTTGTCCCTGCCCCCATTCATGGGGAGGGAGGGGCAGGCGGTATCATCATGCGGGCCACCATAGACTCGGCATGAAGGGGTATGACCTTCGTCACCGGATTCTTGAGGATGTGTCGGAGCTTGCCTCCGAAGGTGCGAGTGGGGAGGATGGGAATTGAGCCACTTGACTTGTACTTGCACTTGTTAGCCTAAGCGTGGGAACAGCAGTTGTGTGCTGCGCAGCTACGGAAGGTGGGGGTGCCTGAGCCGATGCGATCGGGGGCGAAGCCCCTGATACCCCTACCTGGGCCACAACTAACATTGAGAGTTGATGGACCAGTTCAGTTAAAGAGGACATTTGTGCCTGTGTACACATCCCCTTACATCCTGAGTCCGAGCGACATCCGGTGGTCCTTGTGGTTGTGCACGTGGATCACCATCCTGGATGTCGGGCTGTGGGGGTGCGAAGGATTTTGGGAAACCAACAGGGGCACGTGGCGCTACCTTAGGGTCACTACTTGAACTTCCCGATGCGCCTAGAGCTGCATCCTTCGGGGGATGCTGCTGCTCACGTGTGGCATCACTAGGCCCTTGAACTTGGGGAGCCTGTGATCCAACCTGGAGGTCACGTCCAACGACATTTTGCCCCGATGACCCGGGATCCGTAGGATTTTGGCTTTCATGACTTTCATCCGGAGGTACCGGAACATTTTGTGCCATGGACGCGACAGCCCTTTCTAGGTCAGCAAGGCGTTGCGACAACAAAAGCTTTCATTACCTAATGTATCTATCACTTTACTTTGCTGGAGGATCTTCTGTTCCCGTGAGGAAATTTCTCGAATAGCCTCTTGCCTCAACCTGGACACTTCGGCTTCTGCGGCCGACCTTGCTTGTTGCGCTTCATGCCTAGCACGTTCAACATGGCCTACGGCTTCCTGTCTTAACAGATGGGGAAATCCCTGACGCCATGTCGGATGCACCTTTCACACAAGGTCAGGCTCACGTATGCTGACACACCGCGCTTCAAGCTGCGGCCGTGCGGAAACTTCTGTTACAACCGGTGTTGGAAACCGGTGTACCTGCTGCGCTTGAGCTGCAGCCTCCGGCGCTGCCTATTCAACGAAAAAGTCCGTGGCCGCCCCTTGCAGAGTGGGCGGCCAACTTCCTCGAGGTACTCGGATTGGTCGAGCACTCTGGCAGGATGGAGCAGGCGTCGATGCTGGCTGAGGTATTCGTGGAGCTCGTCCAGCGCGTCGTAGAGCGCCCGACTGGCGTCTCGTCGCCCGACACCGATGCCCAGGGCGCCTGCGGTGCGACACTCTTTGAGGACCGCGTTGTTGTCGTCCACGATCACACACGCTCCCAGCTGCTAAAGCTGCAGCCTTGCCGGATTGCCCAACTCGTTTCCAAGTCAGGACAACGTCTCCAAACGGGCGAGTGCCTAGACTTTCAATGGCGTTGTTGCACACGTTGGAAAAGTTGCCGGCAAAACGGAGCGTGTTCTCCCGAGTGTCTCGGGATTGGCAGTAGCTGACGATGCGGAACTCGATGGGGTAGTGGCTGCGGTAGATCTTGGAAAGTACTTTGATCAGCCACTCCTTCGGGGGCCGTCAGAGGCAAACAACGATGGGTTGCCTTGCCTCCTGCTGAGGCGCGCCGAACTGTACCCTGTCGCCGGAGGCGGAGCCCTTTGACGCAGTTGGTGGCTGCTTGACCGGCAATTGTGGTACCGGGGCAGCTTTGTGCCTCGCCGCACGACCTGAGTACACAGCTTGTGCTGTCCTTTCCGCTCAGGTCGTAGTAGGCGGCCCTTCCCTGACCTCGTTCCAGGAGTCTGCATGGGTCGTCCGAGGGCGGTGGATGCGGTGCCCGATGAGTTGGCCTCGGGGCGCCCTCGTACCGATGTTGCAGGATCCAGATCCCTGTGCTGTCGACCCGTGTTGTAGGGTAGGCGCAGTTGGCCGGCGCAAGAATGAGCGTCAGGGAAGCACGGGCTGGAGGTGTCGGGGAGCTTGAGCTCCTTGTCCTTGTGCAGCCCTGAGAGGTGTTCTGGACCTTGGGCGTCTGGACGACGCCTTCGGTATCGAGGTGGGCGGATGCCCTGCCGCTGTCGCTGTCGTCCTCCTCCGCGACGAGGACCTCCCTACAGCCTCGAACCTCCTTGCACCCGCCGCCGGCGGATATGAGGAGGGGCGATGGGACAAGCTCTCAGTTGGGGCTCTTGGTGGAGCCGCTGCACTTTGAGCTGCAGCCTGATCTGCCTGTTCCGCTGCTGCCTGTGCCACCGCTGCGCTTGGAGCTGCAGCCTTGATGGTGGACACAGTTGTGGCGGAGGATGGACTTGATGGGCTCGGTTGTTGTAGCTGAGCGGGTGCTCCGCCGCGCCTTCAGCTGCGGCCTGTGCCCGTTCAAGGATTGGCGGCGTTCGGTGGCGGCCTAGGGCAATGGCAGCGTCGTACAGGTCCGGGCACGCGTCTCTGAGGTGCCTGTAGCTGCCACGCCAGGATAGAACTCCGATGCAAATCGGATGCGTCCTCCCAGGCGACGCGCTCGACTCCGCTGGCAAACTGCTGCCTTGCCCAGCGGGTGAGGGAGTCGAAGGCCTCGTAGTAGAGCTTCCTCCGTTGGGTCCACCCACCACGCCGCCCTCTGGCCGAGAAGGCCGGAGCCGTGTCCATGCACGAAGTGCACTAACTTACCGGACCGAGGGGGCCTAATCCCAAAAAGCAGTTACGGCTGATAACCACTCAACAGGGAAAGAAACACGGCAAACCAGAACCCGGGACCTTTATTGACCCCAGTCCGGTAAGCGGGCGCAAACCCTGGTTTTGACTTGGGCAGAACACTTGAGCCAAATGCGCATTGGCATTCGACATGTCTTGGAACATGCAGTCAAGGGGCGTCGTGGTTATTCAACTATCCAAGTCCATACTCCATCCCGTTTCTCAAAACCTTTTGGGGTCAAGGGAAACTAGTGGAAACCAGGACAGAAGATCCCCTATTTTGAGAAACCCCAACTTGGGCCAGGGAATTCCATTCCTAAATTGATGTCGGATACCCTCTCTGGAATGATCCAAATAGCAGGCCCTGTGTTGAGAAAGAAAACCTAACACCACCAAGCAACGCAACATACCGTAAAGAGAAAACAACGTACAGGCAGGAGCCCAGTGCCAGGCACGCCTTCTCCTCCTTCCTCTTCAACCATGTGACAATCTGCATCTGCAGATCCACACACAAAGGCCAGCGAGCTGATCTGGTGCCCAGGATGCCGTTCCTGGGAAAAACACGTGATGCCGCGGCACTGCGGTGCACTGGCAAACGCCATTCAGCAATGACATATGAAAGTTCAACTTGAACGTCTCTAAGCATGTGAACATAGAGCTCGTCAGTCGGCAGCCCATGACCAGACCATGAGGCGACCTGTTTCGACGCTAGCTCCACAGAACTCGGAGCACTTAAATTAGCGACAAGTCAACCTTCCGTGCTCCCCTGCCTCTACATCAGATGTGAGCAGCGTCTCGATCTTGAACTCTTCTGTTTTGTCAATTCCCTGACGAGGCTGCTTTGGAGCAATCCATCCGACATCTCGCTGTCTGCTTGGGAATCCCTCAAGCATGCGTTGGGGCCAAGAAGCTTTGCTTTGCACTCTCTCTTGCCAGTCGACGTACACCATGTCCTAAGGCTCCGCGCAAACAACAGAAAAGGACACCGTCCTTTTAAAATGAAAACGAAGCCGTTAACTGAAAACAAAGCCTTTGAACATGAAAACGAAGCCGTTAACTGAAAACAAAGCCTTTTGACATGAAAACGAAGCCGTGGACTGAAGACAAAGCCTTTTGAAATGAAAACGAAGCAAGCCGTCAACTGAAAACGAAGCCGTTAAATGAAAACAAAGCCTTTTGAAATCAAAACGAAGCCGTTAACTGAAAACAAAGCCGTTAACTGAAACAAAGCCGTTAACTGAAACAAAGCCTTTTAAAATGAAAACGAAGCCGTTAACTGAAAACAAAACCTTTTGCAATCAAAAACGAAGCCGTTAACTGAAAACAAAGCCTTTTAAAATCAAAACGAAGCCGTTAACTGAAAACGAAGCCGTTAACTGAAAACAAAGCCTATTGCAATGAAAACGAAGCCGTTAACTGAAAACAAATCCGTTAACTGAAAACAGAGCCTTTTAAAATGAAAACGAAGCTGTTAACTGAAAACAAAGCATTTGAAAATGAAAACGAAGTCGTTAACTGAAAACAAAGCCTTTTCAAATGAAAACGAAGCCGTTCACTGAAAACGAAGCCGTTAACTGAAAACAAAGCCTTTTAAAATCAAAACGAAGCCGTTAACTGAAAACAAAGCCTTGTAAAATAAAAACGACGCCGTTAACTAAAAACAAAGCCTGTTGAACTGAGAACGAAGCCGTTAACTGAAAACAAAGCCTTTTAAAATGAAAGCGAAGCCGTTAACTGAGACCGAATCCGTTAACTGAAAACAATGCCCTTTAAAATGAAAATGAAACCGTTAACTGAAAACAAAGCATTTGAAAATGAAAACGAAGCCACTAGATGAAAAACAATGCCTTTTAACATGAAAACGAAGCCGTTAACTGAAAACACAGCCATTTAAAATGAAAACGAAGCCGTTAACTGAAAACAACGCCGTTTCAAATGAAAACAAAGCCGTTAACTGAAAACAAAGCCGTCAAAAAAAACAAAGCCTTTTAAAATGAAAACGAAGCCGTTAACTGAAAACAAATCCGTTAACTGAAAACAAAGCCTTTTAAAATGAAAACGAGGCCGTTAACTGAAAACAAAGCCTTAAAAAAAGAAGAAGCCGTCAACTGAAAACAAAGCCGTTGACTGAAAACAAAGCCTTTTAAAATGAAACGAAGCCGTTAACTGAAAACAAAGCTCTTTCAAACGAAAACGAGGCCGTTAACTGAAAGCGAAGCTGTTGACTGAGAACAAAGCCTTCTGAAATGAAAACGAAGCCGCTAAATGAAAACAAAGCCTTTTAAAATGAAAACGAAGCCGTTAACTGAAAACAAAGCCGTTAACTGAAAACAAAGCCGTTAACTGAAAACGAAGCCGTTAACTGAAAACAAAGCCTTTTAAAATGAAAACGAAGCCGTTAACTGAAAACGAAGCCGTTAACTGAAAACAAAGCCTTTTAAAATGAAACGAAGCCGTTAACTGAAAACAAAGCTCTTTAAAACGAAAACAAAGCCGTTAACTGAAAGCGAAGCTGTTAACTGAGAACAAAGCCTTCTGAAATGAAAACGAAGCCGCTAACTGAAAACAAAGCCATTTAAAAAGCAAAACGAAGCCGTTAACTGAAAACAAAGCCCTTAACTGAAAACAAAGCCGTTAACTGAAAACGAAGCCGTTAACTGAAAACAAAGCCTTTTAAAATCAAAACGAAGCCGTTAACTGAAAACAAAGCCTTTTAAAATGAAAACGAAGCTATTAACTGAAAACGATACGTTCCTTGAAAACAAAGCAGTTGAAAATGAAAACGATGCCGTTAACTGAAAACAAAGCCTTTTAAAATGACAACGAAGCCGTTAACTGAAAACGATGCCGTTAACTGAAAACGAAGCCTTTTATTGAAAGCAAAGCCTTTTTAAAATGAAAACGAAGCCGTGGACTGAAGACAAAGCCTTTTGAAATGAAAACGAAGCCGATAACTGAAAACAAAGCCTTTTAACATGAAAACGAAGCCGGTAACTGAAAACAAAGGCTTTTAAAATGAAAACGAAGCCGTTAACTGAAAACAAACTCGTTAACTAAAGACAAAGCCTTTGAAAATGAACACGAAGCCGTTAACTAAAAACAATGCCTTTTAAAATGAAAACAGGGAGGCGTAGAATCGAATCAAGAACCGCAATCGAAGCCTTATCAGAATCGAATCGCTTCGAATCGCTCCGGGACCGAACCGTGTAGAACCGAACCTGTGCATAACAGCTGGTTGTAAGACTCGACCAATGCAAGAACCGAACCTCTCTTGAACCGGGAACGTTACACCAATTGCCAATTTATGATTGAGATTGACGTGGCTTTGCTCACGCCAGAAAGGCCTCTGCGCAACTTTTGCCGTATCCCACACCCTTCCCTTCCTTTAGTCTCCTCCTTCCCATCCCCAGAAAGTCTTGCAAATGTTCCGGGGGTAGACACCGCCGGCTTCTTTTGCTTGAGTTTCAGACACGGACTAGCAACCCCTCTTTCCAAGACTTGCCGGAAAGAAGAGCTTTGACCGATTTGGTCGGACCCCTACCTATCCCATGCCCTCCCTTCCTTAGAAATCCTCCTTCCCATCCGCGGAAATTGTCGAGGATCCTGACACTTCCCTGTGCCGGCAAGGGGGGGGGGGGGGTGGATTCTTTCAAACTTGGCTCTTACCACGTTTTGAACCTTCTCAAGCCAGGCGAGCAGCAGGAGTTGGGGGGATCATTTCCGATGTTTCAGACTGGTTTCAGACCTGGTTCAGACGAGCTCAGACGCCTTTTGGAGCGTCCCGCAAATACAACGCGAACAAGGACTTGGGCCTGCTTGTTAACATTCTAACCACCCCGAGCCGGCGCACTCCAAGTTGTTTCCGGACTTTTTCCAGACTTTTCCGGACGTGCCATGCTGTTTGGAGTTGACAGAATTGAAATCAGATTCGCGGGGCGTGCCGTCCCATCTCACACAGTCAGGCCGAAGGGCAGGAAAGGATAGGGGTTAGGCTAGACACTAAGTGCTGCACAAGAGTGCAAAGAAGCTGTCACCAAAGTTTCAAAGGATGCTCCACCTCCCCTGCCTCGGCGCCTGACTTGCCGGAAAGAAGAGCTTTGACTGATTTGGTCTGACCCCTACCTATCCCATGCCCTTCCCTTCCTTAGAAATCCTCTTTCCCATCCCCGGAAATTGTTCCAATTTTTCCGGGGGTAGACCCTGACACTTCCCTGTGCTGGGGGGGGGGGGGAGGATCTTTTAAACTTGGCTCTTACCACGTTTTGAACCTTCTCAAGCCAGGCGAGCAGCAGGAGTTGGGGGGATCATTTCCGATGTTTCAGACTGGTTTCAGACCTGGTTCAGACCAGTTCAGGCGCCTTTTGAAGAGTCCCGCAAATCAGGCACAACGCGAACAAGGACTTGGGCCTGCTTGTTAACATTCCAACCACTCCGAGCCGGCGCGCTCCAAGTTGTTTTCGGACTTTTTCCGGACTTTTCCGGTCGCGCACTGCTGTTTGGAGCTTTTGACAGAATTGAAATCACATTCGGGGGGTCCCATCTCACACAGCCAGGCCTGGATGGGCGCCAGTCAGGCGCCAATTCTGTCACAGGCTCACAGGTTTAAACAGGATGGCACGTCCGGTCCGGAAAAATCTGGAAAAAGTCCGGAGTGTGCCAACTTGAGGTCTTTCCGGAAATGTTCGCAGACAAGCAGGCCCAGTCCCTTTTCTTGATGCGCCTGATTTGCGGGGCTCTCCAACAAGGCGTCTGAACTGAGTCTGAAACATGGCAAAGCATCCCCCGAGCCTTGAGAAGGCTCTCAGCGCCCGTGCAGGGAAGTGTCAGGGTCTACCCCCGAAGAATTGGAACAATTTCCGGGGATGGGAAGAAGGATTTGTAAGGAAGGGAAGGGCATGATAGGATAGGGGTGAGGCTAGACACTTAAGTGCCGCGAGAGTGCCAACAAAATTCCATCAACACAAAAGTTTCAAAGGATGCTCCACCCCCCCCCTGGCTCGGCGCCTGACTGGCGGCCGATCCAAAGCAGATGGCCGCAGCGTGAGATGGGACGGCGCCTCTTTCACCTTAGAAATCCTCCTTCCCATCCCCGGAAATTGTTCCAATTTTCCGGGGGTAGACCCTGACACTTCCCTGTGCCGGGGGGGGGGATTCTTTTAAACTTGGCTCTTACCACGTTTTGAACCAGGGGAGCAGCAGGAGTTGGGGGGATCATTTCCGATGTTTCAGACTGGTTTCAGACCAGCTCAGACGCCTTGTGGAGAAAAAGAGTCCCGCAAATCAGGCACAACGCGAGCCGGCGCACTCCAAGTTGTTTCCGGACTTTTCCGGACGTGCCGTGCTGTTTGGAGCTTGACACAATTGAAATCAGATTCGGGGGGTCCAATCTCACACAGCCAGGCCTGGATGGGCCGCCAGTCAGGCGCCAATTCTGTCACAGGCTCACAGGTTTAAACAGAATGGCACGTCCGGAAAAATCCGGAAAAAGTCCGGAAACAACTTGGAGTGCGCCGGCTCGGTCGGAGTGGTTGGAATGTTAACAAGCAGGCCCAAGTCCTTGTTCGCGTTGTGCCTGATTTGCGGGACTCTCCAAAAGGCGTCTGAACTGGTCTGAACCAGGTCTGAAACCAGTCTGAAACATCGGAAATGATCCCCCCAACTCCTGCTGCTTGCCTGGCTTGAGAAGGTTCAAAACGTGGTAAGAGCCAAGTTTAAAGAATCCCCCCCCCGGCACAGGGAAGTGTCAGGGTCTACCCCCGGAAAAATGGAACAATTTCCGGGGATGGGAAGGAGGATTTCTAAGGAAGGGAAGGGCATGGGATAGGTAGGGGTCAGACCAAGTCGGTCAAAGCTGTTCTTTCTGGCAAGTCTTGGAAAGAGGCGTCGTCCCATCTCATGCTGCGGCCATTTGCTTTGCATCGGCCGCAAGTCAGGCGCCGAGCCAGGGGAGGTGCCAAGTTGTTTCGGACTTTTCCGGACACGGCGTGCTGTTTCCTGACAGAATTGAAATCAGATTCGGAGGGGGGCCGTCCCATCTCACACAGCCAGCTGTGGACATCTGCTTTGGATTTTTGATATGGGCCTGAAATTCTTTTCATGCTGCACACTGGCTTGCAAAGAATTGTGGCCTGAGCAAGGTCTGAAACAGGTCTGAAACATAATATATGTGTATCCTATATTTAGCACTAGATCTTGGTACGGAAGGCGAATGAATGGTATTTAGTGTCAGGAAATGGAGCGGCTTTCCGTAGTGACACTGTTGCCGGATGGGGTAGGAATCGAAAGTCTATAGAGCCCGAACCGACACAATCCTAGGAACCAAATCGACCAGAACCGAATAACAATTCTGAGAGATTCAGTTCAATGCTAAAAGATCCGAACCGCACCCATTGACAATCGAACCGGGGTCACCCTGTGAAAACGAAGCCGTTAACTGAAAACAAAGCCTTTTGAAATGAAAACGAAGCTGTTAACTGAAAACAAAGCCTTTTAAAATGAAAATGAAGCCGTTAACTGAGACCGAATGCGTTAACTGAAAACGAATGCGTTAACTGAAAACAAAGCCTTTTAAAATGAAAACAATGCCGCTAACTGAAAACGTATCCGTTAACTGAAAACAATGCCTTTTAAAATGAAAACGAAGCCGTCAACTGAGAACAAAGCCTTTTCAAATGAAAACGAAGCCGTTAACTGAAAACAAAGCCGTTGGCTGAAAACAAAGCCTTTGAAAATGAGCACGAAGCCGTTAACTGTAAACAAAGCCTTTTAAAATGAAAACAAAGCCGTTAACTGAGACCGAATCCGTTAACTGAAAACAATGCCCTTTAAAATGAAAATGAAGCCGTTAACTGAAAACAAAGCCAACAACTGAAAACAAACCCTGTTGAAATGCAAACGAAGCCGTCAACTGAAAACAAAGCCGTTAACTGAAAACAAAGCCTTTTGAAATGAAAACGAAGCCGTTAGCTGAAAAGAAAGCCTTTTAAAATGAAAACAAAGCCGTTAACTGAAAACAAAGCCGTTAACTGAAAACAAAGCAGTTTAAAATGAACACGAAGCCGTTAACTGAAAACAAAGCAGTTTAAAATGAAAACGAAGCTGTTAACTGAAAACAATGCCTTTTAAAATTGAAACGAAGCTGTTAACTGAAAACAAAGCCTGATAAAATGAAAGCGAAGCCGTTACCTGAAAACAAAGCCGTTAACTGAAAATACTGCCTGTTGAAATGAAACCAAGCCGTCAAATTAAAACAAAGCCGTTTGAAATGAAAACGAAGCCGTGAACTGAAAACAAAGCATTTGAAATGAAAACGAAGCCGTTAACTGAAAACAAAGCCTTTTAAAATGAAAACGAAGCCGTTAACTGAAAACAAAGCCTTTTAAAATGAAAACGAAGCCGATAACTGAAAACAAAGCCTTTTAAAATGAAAACAAAGCCGTTAAAATGAAAACAAAGCCGTTAACTGAAAACAAAGCCGTTAACTGAAAACAAAGCCTTTTAAAATGAAAACGAAGCCGTTAACTGAAAATAAATCCGTTAACTGAAAACCAAGCCTTTCAAAATGAAAACGAAGCCGTTAACTGAAAACAAAGCCTTTAAAAAAAGAAGAAGCCGTTAACTGAAAACAAAGCCGTTGACTGAAAACAAAGCCTTTTAAAATGAAAACGAAGCCGTGGACTGAAGGCAAAGCTCTTTAAAACGAAAACAAAGCCGTTAACTGAAAGCGAAGCCGTTAACTGAGAACAAAGCCTTTCAAAATGAAAACGAAGCCGTTAACCGAAAACAAAGCCTTTTAACATGAAAACTGAGCCGTTAACTGAAAACGAAGCCGTTAACTGAAAAACGAAGCCGTTAACTGAAAACAAAGCCTTTTGAAATGAAAACGAAGCCGTTAACTGAAAACAAAGCCTTTTAAAATGAAAACGAAGCCATTAACTGAAAACGAAGCGTTGCTTGAAAACAAAGCAGTTGAAAATGAAAACGATGCCGTTAACTGAAAACAAAGCCTTTTAAAATGACATTGAAGCCGTTAACTGAAAACGATGCCGTTAACTGAAAACGAATCCTTTAACTGAAAACAAAGCCTTTTAAATGAAAACGAAGACGGTAACTGAAGACAAAGCCTTTTGAAATGAAAACGAAGCCGTTAACTGAAAACAAAGCCTTTTAACAGCCGTTAACTGAAAACACAGCCTTTTCACATGAAAACGAAGCCGTGAACTGAAAACGAAGCCGGTAACTGAAAACAAAGACTTTTTAAATGAAAACGAAGCCGTTAACTGAAAAACAACGCCTTTTAAAATGAAACCAAGCCGTCAAATGAAAACAAATCCTTTTAAGATGAAAACAAAGCCGTTATTTAAAAACAAAGCCTTTTAAAATGAAATCGAAGCCGTTAACTGAAAACAAAGCCTTTTAAAATGAAAACGAGGCCGTTAACTGAAAACAAAGCCGTTAACTAAAGACAAAGCCTTTTCAAATGAAAACGAAGCCGTTAACTGAAAACAAAGCCTTTTGAAATGAAAACGAAGCCGTTAACTGAAAACAAAGCCTGTTAAAATGAAAACAAAGCCATTAACTGAGAACAAAGCCTTTTCAAATGAAAACGAAGCCGTTAACTGAAAACAAAGCCGTTAGCTGAAAACATAGCCTTTTAAAATGAACACGAAACGGTTAACTGAAAACAATGCCTTTTAAAATGAACACGAAGCCGTTAACTGTAAACAAAGCCTTTTAAAATGAAAACAAAGCCGTTAACTGAGACCGAATCCGTTAACTGAAAACAAAGCCTTTTAAAATGAAAGTGAAGCCGTTAACTGAAAACAAAGCCTTTTAAAATGAAAACGAAGCCGTTAACTGAAAACAAAGCCCTTAACTGAAAACAAAGCCGTTGAAATGAAAACGAAGCCCTTAACTGAAAACAAAGCCTTTTAAAATGAAAACGAAGCCGTTAACTGAAAACAAAACCTTTTAAAATGAAAACGAAGCCGTTAACTGAAAACAAAGCCTTTTAAAATGAAAACGAAGCCGTTAACTGAAAACCAAGCCGTTAACTGAAAACAAAGCAGTTTAAAATGAAAACAAAGCTGTTAACTGAAAACAATGCCTTTTAAAACAGAAACGAAGCCGTTAACTGAAAACAAAGCCTTTTAAAATGAAAACGAAGCCGTTACCTGAAAACAAAGCCGTTATCTGAAAACAAAGCCTTTTAAAATGAAAACGAGGCCGTTAACTGAATACAAAGCCTTTTAAAATGAAAACGAAGCCGTTAACTGAGTCACAGCGCAGTCTGCAGCACTCCTCGCACTTTTACCCGGAGACCGCGAGGGTGGCAAAAATAACCCAAACCAGGGCGGGCAGGGCAGCAAACACAGCCTGTTGGCCGTGTCTGCTTCCTGCCGGCCCCAGTCCCGGATTAAGGGTATTCACATACTCCACGTTCCGCGTGAGTGCGTGTTCAAAGAATTTCGGTCTCGTGAATCCGCGTTAAATAAAACCCAGTGCAACAGTGGTTCCAGGGAGCACCCAGAACCACAACCTAGTAAGCACCGGGAAAACCAGCCCAGGTTTCCTGGGGTGGTGAGTGATTTCATCGCTTGCCAGGCCAGCATGGGAGTGCCACTTGGCATACGGCGGTCATGCCAGCCGGCCTAGGGGGTTCCATGCGACCAAACCAGGGATCAATCGGGGGCGCCTCTCCCCCCCCCAACAACCGGCTAGGGGAGGGGCTACCCTCTTCCATCGCCGGTCTTCTCTTGTAGTTGGACGTCCTGCATGTGGAGAGCCAGGAGGTCCGGATCCAGGAGGGTGTGAAGCCATCCACCACCAAGATCCGGCGTTGCATGTCAAACCCAGCGAAGTCCAGGTGAGTGAGTTGGTCCGCCCACACGTTGGAGAATCGCTTGACATGGTGGAGAGACGCAAAGACTGCCCGTTTCTGTTCCTGCGCCAAAAGTTCCATCGGGAGAGCAGAGCAGGGCCACTTCTTCGCAGACCGCTTCGATGCCGCATAGGCGTTGCCTTCATTGTCTGTGCGGAGGGGTATATGTACTTCCATGAGGTGGGTGGCCACCCTGTCTACTGCAAACATGAACAGGAGCAGAGATCCCAGGAGCTCCAGGGCAGCTGCGTCAAGCTGGGCGAGTGTGTGCCAAGAAGGGGGCCAAGACTGTCCTGGATAGGCGTCCGCCTAGTTGTAGTTCCGATCGTACGTGTCGTAGCCATTCTGGAGCCCAGGGTCCTTAA
This sequence comes from Effrenium voratum, assembly GCA_963377175.1. Lineage (NCBI taxonomy): Eukaryota > Dinophyceae > Suessiales > Symbiodiniaceae > Effrenium > Effrenium voratum. Next base: position 163,133 of record CAUJNA010000437.1, on the reverse strand, counting down.
AACAGCATCGCGATTTAAATGTCTCAAGTTGATTTTATGAGCAATTCCAAAAGTCTTATCACCGTCAATAGTCCAGTCGCCGCGTACTTGGCTTTTACTTCCACTATTCAAAATAATTTTATTATCAGCATATGTTGCAGATAATCCAACAACCAAATTAATAGAGTTTGAAGTGTTGCTATTCCTGATTATTAAATCATTTGTATCGAAATACATTTCAGCATTATTAATTATTAGTTTTGAAGTGTCGCCAAATTGAACATTGCCACTCGGTGAATTTTGTAATAACAAAGTATTTCCTGATACTGACTGAACCTGATTGACTTCAACTTTCTTACCAGAAACCATTGTTAAATTGCCATTTGTATATACATCGCCTAATACATCAACTGCTTTATTGAAAATGGTTTTAGATACTGCACCATCGCACATAAAACATTAGTTAGAAGAATTACTAACATCACCAACACCAACAGCAACAAAATTATTATGTGCCATATATAAACCTTCTGTAGCATCTGGTGTATATCTTTGTATTGAACCATTATTATTAAAATTTAAAAATGAACCATTGTTAAGACTTATTGCATTGTCAGTGCCTACAAACTGAACAGCACCGGTAAATCCCGCATGTCCAGCACAGTTTAAAACATAACCAGTAACACCAACAGCACCTAAACCAAACCTATCCTTAACCCATACACGACCAACACTAGCATCTCCTATTTGAATTTCCCATTGACCTCCTGAACTACTCATCCACATTCTGCCATCTCTATTAATATTAAATTCTCTCTTAAACATTACAAATTGCATATGTAATCCATTGCTCGACGCCCTATAATAATTACAAAGTAAAGTATCACAAGTAATCATTGTAATAGTATCTTGAAAAGTTGAAGCACTACTAATGTCAAGAGACGGCAAGGTGACGTCCCGTGGGACGCTGTCCACCGAACCCTCCAGCTGTAAATACCAACCACGTAGAAAGGTGTATACGGTCAAACCGTTATAGCCGAACCCGTGTAACTGTTGTAAGGGAGAAGGAATAATAGTTACAACAGTGGTCCTGACAAATGCAGCGCAAGCGAAGTGTTTTCCGCTCTCAATTGCCGATCACGTATGAACGCAGCTTCACATAAGATCTTGAACCTCACTTGTGACTTGAGCCAAATGGCAATCAATGGAACCTTGTAAGCAACACAAACACGGACCTCAGAACTGCTTCCCAATTTAGGCGCGGGGCCAGGAGGGTTTTAACATCCCCCATTTGGGTCGCATTGTTCATCATGCGGTCCAGACACCACAAAACGTTCCAATGGCCACGGCTTCAGCTACGAAATTGTGTCGAGCACTCTTTCACTCGCTATCGCTACACTGTTCATTCATTGTGAAACCTGCCGGGTTCGATTGAAACTGGAACGTGCATTTCATGCGTCCAAGATGAATGGATATGTATACAGTTACATATTCCGACGGCTATGACATTCCGGATATTCATGGATGGAACTATTACCTCATGGATGATTTCTTTTTCATTATATATATTATTCATGGTACCTGGAATGGCTATGTTTTGCATTGATTGCTCACCGATATTTCTTTGCCGGTGATATGCAGATTACTTACGATCATGCGCTGCTGTGAACTTCTATGGCCAACCCATTTCTGTGGATGACGGCTGCGCAATGCGCAAATGCGGCAGCTGGGATGTTCAATGGTTGCGTGATGACGTGAGGTAGTGCTTACCTTGCATCTGCATATGGGATCATATCATGATGTAGAGTCGTTCCATCGCAATGACATTGATGAGACGCAAGCAATAGATGGGGACTAGCCCGCATCATGCCGCAATCAACATCGGAGTGAATATATGTATTGCTGTTGGTGGGCGCACCGCACCGCATAAGCATTAATAATCCACATCTGTATTACGCATACCTGTCCCCAATGGACAGTCTGTGGGTACGTCGACGGAACTCTTCGTCCAAATCCTTTTGGGCTTCTCGCGCCCGGACACACTTCTTGTGATGATCTTCTGGCATCCAATGCCCCATTCGGAGGCACCAATCCAGCAGAGGTGTGTCGCATTGTCCGGGTCAGTGGCTGCAATAATGGCGCTCACATTGACCGAATAACCATGTCTGCCAAGGTTCAAGCCTCCCCTTACGAACGATATATATTTACAGTTGAAAGCCAGGGAGAAGCATCTGTAAACGATATCGCCCACCGGGTGCACGCGATCCTTGACCAGGAGCTTCATTTCGTCTTTGGTGATGTCGAGGATTCTCGCTGCAATCCACAGCTTGTAAAATATGTATAGCCCCTCGCATTTGTATACCATTAGACGAATGTATTCATTACGCTCCTCAGCCGACCGGAAGGTCCTTGTCCGAACGTTCTGAGATTGGCTAATCTTCACTGTTGTTGACGGCAACAGGATCCCTTCCTGATCGTGCTCAGTCATGTTGGGGTACTTCTTGAAGTCGTTGTGGTATGGGCAGCCTTGCTTCCCTTCGTGCGCGGCATCGATCGTTCTCTTTCTCTTTTCACCCCCTTCGAACATCCCCCACAGCTTTGACATCTGCAGCGCGATGAATCCCGCCATGTATTGAGCTTCGCGCGGCTCATCAAGGCAAATCGCCATCCGCTGGGATTTAATGATATCCCGCGATGCCAAGTCGACTCATTGTCGCGGTATTGCCAACCGCCATCTTTTTCCTCAGACATGTATCCGGACGTGTATCCTTGCGTGTCCATGTCGTCGTCTTCAGGAACGTTCTCCGCCTCATCATCCTCTTCCTGTGCTGCCGCACCATGGTTGGCTTCGTCTTGTGCGCGCCTGGCATCACCCGAAACATTGGGCCTTTGGTTGTCCCCATCGTCTTCGGAACTGATGTGGATGCAAAATCTCCCGGTAGAGATCAATTGCGCCCCACATTCCAGGCACACACAGAAGCATGTGGGAATCGTGGTCGCACATGACGGACATATCCGGCATCGTAGCCCTTCCCATGTCTCGTCATTCAGGATGACGACTTTGCTGATCTCGTCCCTGATCTCGTTGGTCTGCGCATCAAACTCCTCCAGCTTGTTTTCCCGAAACAGTTCGCATGCACGATCAACCATGTCTTTGATGTAGTGCAGATTGTCGGCACCTGCCTCGGTCTCAGGCATCCTCTCGTTGATCTTCGCGACGTTCTGTAGGAACATCGCAGCCGATTCCTGGGAGGAATCGACGAAACCCGGACAGATCTCGTTTTCCACACATTTTGAGTACGCTCGCTTGACGTCCTCGTACTCCAGGCATCTCCCTCCGTTGCTTTTGCCAATCCAAATGGACTTGATCTCATAGAACGGGATCACGTCAAAGACCATGAACGTCCCATTTGCCGCGACTCCAGCTCCATACCGCGCGAGGGTTGCACTGGGAATGTAGATGATCGCAATCGGATCCCCCGACCTTACGTTTCGTAGCGTCACCTTCGTTGCTACGTTCATCTCATCCCATGGAGCAAATGCTCCGAAGTGCAATGCTAGCCTGTTTCCGCCATCGATCCCGCCGGGGACTAGCCCACAGCGTACGATGCTTGGCAGGTTCTCCACATACGTCACATGGAATGCTCCTCCGAGAGAATCACCCATTCTTGCGGAATACCTATTTGCCAGTGCGGATGAGCTCATGAATCCAAAATCACTGTGACCAGTTGTGACTCGGATGCACCAAGGCCTGTACCATCCATCGCATCTGTTGAACATCCTGTCGATGTCATCCCGATCCAGGCCAGCATAGTTCATCTCCTCCCTGGCCGCCTTCATGTCATTCGGGTTCATGACGCTTGGAAACCTTGCTGCCAGGACCTGAAACCTCGATTTCTTGTGTCCGGACTCCTGCCACTTGATCACTTCCATGATGCCCATGTATCGTTTTGCCCTCGAAGTTGAAGGTGGGAATATGTCGTTATTTCGGTCGTCAATGACTGCGTCGATGTCGACCCATCCACCTTCATCGCATCTGAAAACACTTCCTCGGCAATTGCCGATTTTGTGTCGAAGGACTCTGCATAGGTTGTGAGATAGCTGGTTTGCTTGATCTTTCGTAGCAAATACCGAGCGATCGTCGCCAATCTTGCATAGCGGAGCACCGTCAAAGGGAGCAACGCAGAAATTGACGCTCTTGCCAAGCTGCATCACATCCACCTGTTCAAGGATGGCACCCTTGATAAAAGGACTTGGGGTCAACAATAGATGCGTACGCCCATGGCATATGCACATCGCTCACGTCGCCGAACTTCGGGATGTAACATGGGATGGTGTCACACCCTCGCTCTAGCGTCGTCTTGAACGTTCTGTTGTCCCCGCACGGATTGTAGGTGAGGTCCACGCCACCGCATTGTAGCTCTCCTCCCTCAGCCGTGTCAGCCATCTCCACCAGACTGATGGTATAGCTATACATTTCTATTGTCTCTTTCCCTTCTTGTCCTCCTTTCTTGCGTTCCTTGGACGTCGATGAGAACGGTTCTTCCGTATCCCCCATTTCTTCATCCGAGGAAACATGATCGCTGCTGAGAAGCTCACGGATCTTCTTCATCGCCTTCTCATTCCCAGCAGCCTCCTCATAGTTCTTGCAGTCGCCGTCGTGGGCCAGGTTCGCGCCTCTCATGCAAATTCCCATCTCTCCCATGCACTTTTCCATTGAGACCAGGAACCCGAGTGCAGCTCTCCGCCCACCAATCACTCGCTGCTTCTTCTCTTCTTTCTCAACGTTGGGCTGAGAGCTTCGGCTCGGGTCTGGCACTTGACCAAGACCGTCGCCTTCACTCTCTGCCTTCCTCTTGGATCCTTGGGTGGCATGCTCGGCCGTTAGGGATCGCGGATGTCTGGGCTTGACCATGTTCATAATGTCCAACACTTCTTTCGTGGGCGCCCCGAGCTGGGCGGATGGTTTGTTCCGCTTTCGGTTCTGGCCCGTCGTGCGGCTCACGTTCCCGGCGAGGTGTCGTACGACTGAATGCTCAAACTCCCTCTTGATCTTCCATGCATCTTTCCACAATGGAAGTTCGTGCTGAAAGTACGACATCACCTCAAAGAATCCCAATATCATCTCGACGACGTCCCCCAAGGACTCCTCATTCGTAGTCTGTCCCAGGAGCTCATACATCGTCCCCTGATCAAGCACGCTCTTGATCCAGGATGAATAGGCCACGTTGCCAAGATCTCTGTCTATCACAAAGATGGAGGTCCTCTCCTCAACTCCCTCGGAATTCTTGCACGTGATCACATCCCGGGACGCACACAATTGCTTCCCGTGTCCGTTATTCCTAGACATGTGTTTCGTGTTCTTCACCCCGCGAGAAGGTGATAGGGGGTTTTCAAGGTGATAGGGGGTTTTCAAGGTGATACGCCGTTTCGTGCTGATCACCCCCGTATCGTGCTGATCACCCCGCAGCCAAGCCAAATTTGGGGCTTTAATTCCTTAAGTCACAACCCCCCAAAACACAAACGCTAAAAAACACGCTGTGGCTGCAGAGCCGTTTTTCGACGGCTCAATTGGGCCGATCCGTTTCGTTGTGGGCCCTGCGCCGCGCCGGCGTGGCGCTTACATCCAAGCACGCATGTGCATATCGATGCGTGTTGCGTGCATGATCATGAGCTTGGCTTAATATTGCCGCCGTTGCATCCGTGGCCGCACTGGCTCAGCCTCGGGCCCGCTGGCCGGCATGCGGCCGGCCGGAGGCGCGACGTGTTCCATTCGCACATTGACTGCGACCATCCGCATGTCGCAGGCGACGAGGCGGCGCGCCAGCGCGAGATCCTCGATCTGGAGCGCCGGATCGAGGAGCTCGTGCGGAGCCTGCCCGGTGGCGGGACCACGGGCCGCGGGCCTGGAGCTCAGATTCGCTGCATCATTGCGCCATGTGACTTAGTCGCGATTTGAGGTACACGTGGCCGCCTGCCGCTGAGAGGCCTCCCGGGAGCTTCGCGAAGAGCTTCGGGACGGCGGCCCAGCGGCCTAGGCTCGATATGTGCGTCCATTGATCGGTTTCACTCGTTTTCCTGCCAGGCCGCCGCCGCGGCCTTGGCAGTGGCGGCAACCGCCGCTGCAGGCGCCGCTGCAGGCGCCGCTGCAGGCGCCGCCCAGGCCAGAGCAGCAGCAGCAGCAGCAGCAGCACCAGCAGCAGCACCAGCTGCACCAGCAGCAGCACCAGCTGCAGCACCAGCAGCACCAGCTGCAGCACCAGCAGCAGCAGCACCAGCTGCCGGAGCAACAACCACGCGTGCTGGGCCTTGGGGCCAAGCCTAAGGCGCGTCCGCCGCCGGTCCAGCTTGCGAGGCCGGTGCGAGCGGTTTGGCCGGTGGCCCGTCCAGGGCTCGCTCCCCCGGCCAGATCCTCAGTTGCGCGTTCGTGGTTTTGAACTGCGTGATTGCGTGGTTGATTAGCTTGATCTGAGGAGCTGCCGAGCCGCAGCCGCAGCCGCAGCAGCAGCAGCGACGCAGGCAGCAGCGCTGGCAGTGGCTCAGGCTGTCAACTTCCTTAAGCTTAAAAAGCACATTATATTCATCCTGCTCCTGCGCAGGCTTCACCTCTGCGCGCTGCAGCTCGGGCTCGTCGCCATAGTGGCCGGGCCCTTACATACCATAGCGATCCTTTTTTGTTGCCGGCCAGGTGCCGTGACGTGCACGCTGCGCTGGCCGGGCGGCCGGATCGACGATATGAGTGGAAAATTCTGCGCGGGCTGCACGCACGCGCTTGACTCCGCTTGATCTGCTTCCGTGGGTGCTCGAGCGTCCTGCTGATCACCCGAGGCGCATGGCTGGGAGCGGCCGGCGCCTTGTGATCAGCCGCTTGATTGCCAGCACTCTTTGCCTGGCTTATATACGCTCTTGCGCAGGTACAGCCCGGTGCTTCGACGGACGTCGCTGGCGCGGGCCTCATTTTTTCTTTCCGGTCGTTGCCGCTCGGTCGTCGCCCGTCTCGCTCGCGCAGGTGCTCTTCCTCGCCTTCTGCCGCGGGCCTTGTTTTTTTTTGTTCGTTTCGTTTCGTCGTCGCTCGTCTCGTTCGCGCAGGTGCTCTTCCTCGTCTTCTGGCGCGGGCCTTGGCTGTTTTTCTCTTTTTTTTTTTCGTGTCGTCGTCGCTCGTCTCGCTCGCGCAGGTGCTCTTCCTCGTCTTCTGGCGCGGGCCTTGGCTTTTTTTTTCTCGTTTCGTCTCGTCGTCGCTCGTCTCGCTCGCGCAGGTGCCCTTCCTCCTCTTCTGGCGCGGGCCTTGGCTTTTTTTTTTCTCGTCTCGTCGTCGCTCGTCTCGCTCGCGCAGGTGCTCTTCTTCGTCTTCTGGCGCGGGCCTTGTTTTTTGGTTTGTTTTGTTTTTTTCGCTTCGTCTTGTCGGCCGGCCGTCGTGCAGGTGGGGTCGTCTTCAAAGATCTGGCGCGGGCCTTGGCTCCCTTTTTTTTCCGTCTCGTTGTTCGCCTGGCTGCTTTTTGCGCAGGTGAGTGGCGTTGCTCGTCGATCTGGCGCGGGCCTCGTGTTTTTGGTTTTGGGGGGGGGGCAGCTGCAAGAGCCTTGGCCTTTCAAGGTCCTTTTCCGCCAGATCGAGATGCCTCGCGCTAGGGTGCCGGCCTCGTTTGTTTGACTGCATGAGCAGCCGCCGATTGTGCGACACAGAGGCGCAAGCTCCGCGGTGGCGCTGGTGGCGTGACCTGCAGCCCAGTGCGCCACGTGTTGACCTACGCGTGTGTCATTCGCAAATTTAGCTATTGCAGTTTTCATTTTGCACACGACCCAGCTGTCCCGGCTCGGCGATCGTGTGGATCCTGCAGCCATGGTGCGCCAGCTGAAGCTGGTCGAGGATGAGCCGGAGGTGGTCAGCCGCTACGCTGCAGAGTTTGCTAAGGTGGCGGCTCTGAAAGAGGCGCCGGCTGCGCCTGCACGAATTCACGCGCATGCATGTGTTCGGATTGTTTCGCCAGGCCGGCTTCAGCTTCGTCGTGGCCCACTCCGAAGGCTTGCTCGAGCAGGCCGAGCCCACGCGCAAGGACGTTGAAGCCAACACGGAGGCGGCCACTTCAGCTGCGTTGCGTGCGTGTTAAGCGTGCGTCTTGTCGACCATTGTCAGGTGATAGCGGCGATCCTCACGGTGACGCCCAAGGCGCGGCTCTCAGAACTGGTTCTGGCGAAAGCCATTCTTGAGTTCTACGACGCGCAGAAGCTTGCCCCGTCCGGGATAAGCCAGCAGGCCCTGGCGAAGTGGGCAAGTCGAATGGCCTACGGCGCGCGCAAAGTCTGCCAGAAGTTTAAGCGACTGGTGTACGAGTCGCCGGGTGCTTCAAAAACAGGGGCTTTGCAAAGTCTGAAGGAGCGCTTGCAGGACCTGTGCCTGGGATCTCCCTCAACCTGCTGCCCGTCCTCGAGCTCGACGCCGCCACCCGCGCAGGTAACGTCTCCGGCAGCTGTGCCGGGCTGCCTTGAGGTGTTCGACCCGTGGGCAGTGCTTAAGCAGAAGATCGAGGCGCTCAAGACGCAACCTGCGCAGCCTGTGCACGCGCAACCTCGCCAGCAGGCGCTCAAGCCTGAAAAGGGGCCACGCACTGGCAGCCCTGGCCGCCACAGTGTGCCCGAGCATGTCCTAAGTGCTCTGAGCAAGCTCAGCTGCTCGCTGCCGCCTGCCGAGCCCGTCAGCACGGCGCCCGAGGGCAAACGCAAGGCCAAGTCGCCTGCCAAGCCCGCAGTGCTCAAAGCTGCAACCAAGCCACCTGCAAAGAAGGCGGCCCAGAAGCAGAAGAAGTCTGCGGCGGCCAAGCTCAAGGCCGACGAGGACCTCGAGAAGCAGTTGGGCCTTGCTGCAGCCGGGGAAGCTGTCTACAAACCCAAAGAGTTCCAGCAGCTCAAGTCGGCTTTTGTGAGTCGACGCCGGTCCGCTGGCAACACCTTCGCAGAGGCCACGAAGGCGTGGATGCTCAGCTCGGAACGGGCGCTGTTTCTCACAACCTTGAGCGAGAAAGAGCTCAAGCGGCGGCGCTTTGCCTGAGGCAAAGCTTGGGGATGGATTTCGGTCCATGGGGTCGGGTGAAAACAGGCGCCTGTCAGGCGCATGGAGCTCCAGCGGAACTCAGCCCAGACACGTCATGCGCGAATTAGCGCGTTCGATCTCGCATTTCTGGCTGCAGCCCTGTCAGGGCTCACGTACTGTCGGGGGCCCGCGTGCTGTCGCAATGGTCGTTGCTGAAATGCTGGCCGCGGCCTGCCCGGAGATGTTGGTTCTCGCGGTGCTCCTTTTGTTGCACAATAGCGCCGTTCAGAGCAGCGCCCAGGTGCCCGGCCCGCACCCTTGTGTTTTCTCACCTTTTCTTGCCCAGGTCAACGACTTCGTGGAGTACTTTTGTGGCGCTGCTCGTGTCAGCGCCCAGCTCAGAGCCAATGGCTTCGCAGGTGCGTCCCTGGACATCTTGCTAGATGACGGGCGCGCCATGGACTTCACTGCCTCGGCTGGCTTTGCGAAACTCGCCGGCAAGGGGCTTTTCATGGCTGTAGTGGGCTGCCTGAGTTCTGAGGCTAGCCTTGCTGGCCATTGCGCGGAGCAAGCCGGGCTCCTTGCACTTGGTGGCCATTTGCTGCAACAGCTTTTGCGCCCCGCCCGGCCCTCAGCAACTCAGCGCCTCTGCTTGCAACATGTGGCTGCTTCTCACGCGTGCTGGCAGGGCTGCTGCCAACCACGGAAGGTCGCTTTTGTTTCCGGAAGGAATCCGCGGCTTTCAGTTTGTGAAAACAGGCAACTGCCTGGCTGCTCGTGTGGGCTTACTGCTTCGCTACATCGCAGCTTCGAAGGGCAGGCCTGTGAGCGCACGCGCTCGCATTTTTTTTGTGTGGGTAGGTGGCTGATGGAGCAGCCAGCTGGAAGCGCTCTCCCTCATCACCCTGCTGTGGCAAAGCTCTTCGAGGATCACAAGGACTCGGGCGCATGCGTTTCTTGGTTGATGCCAATCCACTTTGCTTGTCAGGTGCATTCCTGTGGCATTTGGGGCGGCGCGTACGGGGACGCTGGCAGATGCACTCCCAAACGCCACGCTATGTGGTCCAACGACCGAGAGCTTGTGAAGCGCCTGCATATTGCATCAGGCCACCTTTCCCGGGAGCAGCTGGATCTCTTTGGCGGCCCGCCACTCACCAAGAAGTACAGGAAGCCAGATGGAACTGCCGGCTACTCTGGCACGCCGCGCTTGAAGCAAAGCCAGCTGCATAGATGCAAACATTTTTTTGGTGCTTTGGCGGGCGCGCGTGCCCAGGACATACCCTGAGCGATTGGGCGCTCATCTGGCGGCCCTGCTTCGTGAAGCTCAGGCGCCTGAGTGGCCTGCAGGGCCCTTAACGCGGTGCTTCTTGCAGGTGCGCCTGCCCTTGCATGTGACTCAGGCCTTGCCTGACATGCCCGTGAAGGTTGACCTCGGCAAATCCGACTTCGAGCTCTTCCAGGCCTTTTGGCGCACATTTGCTGTGAAGTGCCTCTCCTTGCAGGACATCGACTGGTCCAAGGTCAGTCTGTGTGAGGACGCTGCGGCCTCAGATTGGTGCTTTTTGTTTTTTGCGTGTCTTTAAGTAGTATTGTGTATCGTATCCATCTGGCTCGCCTTTTTGTAGATCCAGATTCACCAGACGCTTCCCCGGTTTTTTTGCCAGTTCTGCCCGCCTTAAGGTCCCCTGCTTCCAGAGTTTGAAGCCCTGCTTCCCTGGTATTTTTCCATGTGTGGGCTAGTTCACATCTTTTGGCCCTGCGTTTGTTTCCATTTGCGAGCCAGTACTCATCGCTCTGCCCTCTGCGCTGGCCAGTGCTCATCGTTCACCCGGCCCCTTCCTCCGTGCTTTTTGTTTCGATATGAGTGACTGTATTCATGGCTATCGCCTGCACGAGATTCACTTGGCCCTTGCCTGTTTTTTTTGATATGAAGGGCAGTACTCATCAGTTGCTCGCTCGCCTGGGGCTGCATCCTTTTTTGTGGGCTAGTACTGATCCCAGTTGGCCCTTCGAAGGCAGTTCACCCGGCTCCTGCCTCACTGCTTTTTGCTTCGATATGAGTGCCAGTATTTATCACTTTGGCCTCTATGCTGGCCACCAGAGGGTCCAAGATTCAGCACGCCTGCTTTCTGTGGGTCTGCGGCTCTTGAATGCCTTTGGCGTCATATATGTCAATCTGGCCACCTGTTTGCTCAGGCCGATCTGGTATCCGTGATCCGGTATCTGAGTAGATCGAAGAATTTGCACAGCCCTTCGCGCTGGGCAGAAGCAGTTCGCTCTGCAGTCGAACTGGTCCTTGCTCGGGCTTCGGAGCCACCAACGGCGGTGGCGTGAAAAAGCGAGATTTCAGCGTGAAAACCCCCCCAATCAGCGGGAAAACCCCGTGAAAAAGCGTGAATTTTCACGCGCCCGCGGGGCGCCTACTCGCACACACTGCACAGGGAGGGTTTTCCCGCTGATCGGGGGGGGGACGTGTTCGCCCCCAATACATCGAGATCCACGGGGCATGTGTTCGCCCACATTGCACAGATCATCATTTCACACGTGTTTGCGATCAGCAGCACGTTTAGCTGCTCACGTGCTCGCCGGCCCCTGTGCCGCACCCAAGCCTGGCCATGGACGTGGACAGCCTCAGCGTCCAGCTGGAGGAGCTCCGAGCGGCCAACGGTGGACGCTTGCCCGGCTGCAAGAAGCTTGCTGCTGCCTGCGGCATCTCTCAACGAGAGGCCAAGGAGCTTCTGCAGCAGCTTAAGCTGGAGCAGGACCTCGAGAAGGAGCTCGCGGACGGCGAGTCTGCCCCGAAGTGCGCGCGCAAGCGCAAGGCTGGCGAGGCCGTCGACACTGCAGACACCCTCCCGGACCGCCAGCCCGAGGACCTCGACACCCAGCAGGACGAGGTGGCCGACGTCGAGGTCGACTCGGAAGCAGAGGCCTTGGCGGATCTGGAGGCTGGCGCGCATGAGGCGGCACGTGTTGTTGCTGCTCGCAAGGCTGCTGATGCGCAGCTCGCCCTGGAGGACTCCGCGTCTCAGGAGGCGGCGGCTCGCTTAAAAATATGTTGCGCGCAAATCGAGAAAGTCTTTTGTCTCCCGTTTGTTTCTAGGTCGGAAGCTTGCCCAGCCTGCAGCCGGGGACTCAGCTTGTTGCGTTTCACTGTTGCATTGCGCTTTGCCTGTAGGTCCTTGCAGACCCTGGCCCGTGGCCAGCAGATGCTGCTTGCGCAGATGGAGCCGGAGGCCGCAAAGGCCTTCAACGGCATGGACCCAGACGAGCTGGAGGCTGCTGCAAAGATGTCCCTTGTCTGCGATCTAGGGGGTCGCAGTCATGCACCCCTTTAATTAGACCAAGGCTTCGACGCTGGAAGCAGGAGGATGCGGACAAGCCCGCTGTCTGCACCCAAAAAAAATTACAGGCATGACTGCTATCAGTGCACCTGAGGTGAACAAGCCAGCCCTCCTGAAGCCGCCAAGTGCAAGGCTGCCCGCACTGCGCCGCCTCCTCCCACTGAGGGCCCTGCTGCCAAGGCAGCGCCGAGCCCCGCAGCCACCAAGGCTGCTGCGAAGGCTACCGCCCAGTCGCCGCCGAGCGAGCAGACCACGCCCGCGGCTGAGTCGACTGCAAGCGCGGAGTCGACGCTTGGCCTCGACGAGGTCGAGGTCAACTCGACCAACTATAAGGGCCAGTGGATGCGCCTGACTCGTGCAGCGCGCAGGCCCTTGGACTTCCCGAACATCGCGCAAGCGTTCAACGGGACCGCCCAGGACAAGCGGGAGCTCTTGCGCAAGTTCCTGAGCGCCGGCGAGAACCTGCAAGACCTCGAGGCCCACTTCACGGCCGAGCGCTCCGTGGAGGACCAGACCGAGGAGGTGACGGAGGCCATGACCGTCCGGCAGATGCGCGAGGCAGGGTTCTCCGAGCGCCCTGGCCAGATATCAATTGGCATTCCATGCACATTATTGTGTCAATTCGTCAGCTTCGTGCGCTTGCCCTGACCCAACTTAGGGCAAAGATAGCCGCAGTGACGGCAAAGGGCGGTCTGTCTGACGCGGATGCCCCCAACGACTATGAGAGCATGCGGTTCTGGTGCACCAAAAAGCTGGTCAAGACCGCCCGCGACAGCACGGTCAAAGCCAGTGTGACGGCCAGGGTGCAAGGCCAGGCGGCGCTCTCTGCGCTCTGCTCCTCGGTGAGCAGGTCCAGGCAGTGCCTGACGCGCAAGCGCTGCTGGCGCAAGTGGGCCACAGTCGGGGGTCAGCAAACGACCCAGCGCCAGCTCCCAAACCAAAGGCGAAGGCAGGGGCCCGCAAGAACGGCTCCGCGCCGTCCTCGGCCAAAGGTCTGAGCCTCAAGCTCGCCAATGGCAAGACGCTTGAGGACAAGACGCTGGCCTTGCGTGTGGCCCTCAGCTGCACGCTCCAGTTTTTTTTGCAATCTCCTGTGCGTGTAGGCGCGGAGATCAAAAAGGAGGTGAACAGCCTGAACGGCCTGGTGATGGACTGCAAGGACCTGCCCCGCTTTGCTGAAGACGTGAAGCAGCTGCAGGGCCTCTCCAAGCAGCTCTCTGGTCTGTTCACCAAGCTCCTTGGCTGCCTTCAAAAATTGTTTGCACACATTGTTTGGCCTGCCGCGCAGGTGCTCCAGCATCTCTGATGATGCCGGCTTCCAGTCGGCCTTGAAGACGACGCAGGAGATGGCCTGGGCCTCTGCACATGCGCATGCGTGTGTCTTTCGGCGCCTCGAGCAGGTGCTGGACACGCGTGTCAAGAAGGCGCAGGTTGCTGCGATGCTTCGTGAGCTTCGCAAGTCCGGCCCTCAGTTTTTTTGCGCTTCCGCCCGGGGCTCAGTTTCTTTTGCGCTTGCTTCATGTGTTGCGTTGCAGGGGGTATGGCGACAGCTGATTGCAGCTGAGCCTCGGGGGCCATTGCGCCTGCGTGTGCCAATGGCGAAAGTGCCACGGGATGATCCCGCGTGGCACTTAAGGGGTTTTAGCTTGTCGCTGAGCCGCGGGGTGATCATCCCGCCGCTCAAGGTAGGACACGGCGTGGTGGAAACATGGGCGCGCGCACTTGAGCTGTCGCTTGCATATTTGCGCGCTTGCGAGCTCCCCGGCCGCAGGTACCAGGCCTCAAGATTCAGCTGCAGCAGTCAGGCAGCAAGTTGACGAGAGGCATGGCGCGCACGTGTGTGGCAGCACGGTCATACAATTCTTATGTAATTGCCTCGCCGCTGAAGTTGGTGCTGGGCGCTCCACCTTGGCCAGCGCCTCTCGTGTGGGAAGGGCTTATAGCTCGTATCTGTGTGGACGCCCAGACCTCAGATTTTTGCATCGTCGAATTGTTTGAGATGTGTGCCTAGTATTCAAGGTCTACAGCCACTGCAGATGCCCGGGCGTACCAGATGCTTGTAAGGCGGGACCTTGCCGTTCGTGATGTCATCAGCTGGCACCACCTGCCGATGCTGGATGAAGAGTCTGGCGAGCTCGAGCTAGCCCTGTGGCCTGTGCTTGAGCCGGACCGCCTGGCTTCTTAGCGCCACTATATAAGCAAAGATTGTTTTTTGCGCGTTCACACCTTGGCCTGGTCACACCTTGGCCCATGCATTTTATTTGATCGGTCACGAGGCTGAAGCGATCGTTGAAGCTGGCCACCGCGACCTCTTTGGCCGCACAGACGAGCAGTACTGGCGGGCACAGGAGCGCTGCGGAATTCCACGCCCCTGCTGCACCTTGGAGGACGCGCTCGGCATCCAGTTGTACGGCGACGAAGGCCAGTTCTACGAGCAGGACAGCTACATGGCTATAAGCTGGACGTGCGAGTGCAGCCCTTTCTACACTGATCAGGCCTTAAGCCGCTTTGTCATCGCGCTCATGCCAGCGACGAGGTACTACGTCAACACCAGCGGAATCAATATGACGCTGCAGGCCTTGCTGAAGATAGTAGTTCGCTCGCTGAACCGCTGGCAGTGCGCTCAGGTCGTGACCATCAAAGGCGACTGGAAATTCATGGTGCAGTGCGCGAATTTGGAGCGCCGCCCAGGCACCAATCGCATCTGCTTCAGGCCAGGCTGCTTTGCTTCCAAGTCCCTGGACTGCCCCTACACCGATGTCTCTGCAGGTGCTGCGTGGAGAGCTGCGGCGGCGCCAGTCCTACTTCCATGGAGCGTGCAGCCTGAGATTTGTCACCTTCGCGGATTTGATGCAAGATGGCTGAGTGTGGATCTTCTCCACGCTTTCCATCGGGGGGTTGGCAGGGACATCGCCTCATCGGCGTTTGTCGTCCTTTTGCGGACTGGCCAGTTTGCAGGCAACAACGCGCTTTGGCCGCAATCGTTGCAGACATGCGTGTTTTTTGGTTTGCCCTCGATCCATTGCGTCCGATAAATGTGCGTCCATTCTATCTATTGCGGCCAGCATAGGCAAAAGAGCGCCTCGCGGAGGCCACCCGCTTGGTCCAGCAGCACGCACGCAACGTGTCAGGCCGGCCTCTCCCACGCAGGTGGAAACTCACTGCCCAAAGACTGTGCCTGCACACTGGCAAGTACGTGCACTTCACAGGCAAAGCTTGGCACCTGACTGTCTTCTTGCAGTTCTTGGTCCACTATGTGGGCCTTCCAGGTGTGCAGTGTGATGACCGGATCAAGATCGTGCTCTGGGCGGCCGACAACTTCGTGGCGCACTTACATGAGTGCCGCAGCCGCGGTGTGTGGCTCACCCAGTCGGAGGTGGAACAGGCTGTTCAGATTGGCAGCCTCTGGCAGCAGCAGCACCTCCTGCTCCATCAGGCCTACAGTAATTGGCATTGATGAGCTCCGGGTCACCGCAAAAAACCCGGTAGTCCACGCCACTTGGATGGACGAAGACTGGGTCAAGTCCCTGATGCTGCGCGCCCGCAAGGTGCATCGCCGCACCGCGCCTCGATCGATCCTCAGCCGATACCTGATCGGACTGCGGGCGATCTTTCGCGCGCGGCGACAGCCTTAACTCATAGGCCGGCCGCGCTCACACCTGCCTAACGTTACTCAAATCTTATATGGCCTGGCTGCAGGTCCCCGATCGCGGGCCTTGTTGCATGCGTGAGCTAAGAGGCCGGCCCTCACATGCCCGAGTGTGGATCCAGCGTTAACTGCCTCAGGCGTGTATATATATATATAGCCACGTGCCGGCAAGGCTCTCGGGCAATATTGCTTGCTGGCACACATCAGCTTAAGCTGCATGAGTCGCATGCCTCGCTGCAGGTGTCGGGATGGCGCCCTGCATCGCGCCACGCCGGCTGCCGCGCGCGGGCCGGGGCGCGCTATATATGCTTCGATCGATCGCTCGGCGCTCTTGCGCACCGGCCAGGCGAGATCCTGGCTGGCTGGCTGGCCGATCACGCGCGGCCTGGGCTGCAGCATGGTTTTCGTATCGTCGTTCGCCGCTCGCTCGCGCCAGGTATATATGCTGGATATCGTGTCGGGCCGGGGCCTCGGCTCGATCGTCGCGCCGCTCGCTCGCGCCGGGCCAGGCGCGCGCCCACCCCGAGTGGCCAGGGCCGGGTGCATTCATTCGACGGTCGCTCTGATCGTGCCAGGTACCTGCGACACATGCTCGGCTCGCGGATCGATGAGGCGCCGATCGCTGCGTCTCGCTCGAATATCGATTTTATATATATATATATATATATATAGAGTATTAACATGTGCACATATATATATATATATACATATACCATGCCGCTCGCTCGTGCCAGGTACGTGCTGCACTGGCGCTACGCGCCGGGGCCCCAGCCGATCGGTCGTCGGTCGTCGCACGCTGTTCTATACATATATATATATACATTTTCTAATATTTGTGTGTACGCCCGTCCCCGATCGATTGCATTGGCCAGGCGGCATCGAAGCCAGCTCGCACATCGATGCAGGCGCCGGATGATCAAAGCAGCTCGATATCCTCATATATATATGCATGCTGCAGGATCGAGGCGCTGCGCTACATAGATTGTGAGCATATGCTGACGGCTGATTGCGAACGCGCGAACAAAAGGATCGCAAATGCATATCGGGTGTGATTTTTTTCTCTAAACTATGCCTCGGTTTCTGTGCAGCAGTTTTTGTGAAGATGTTTTCCCTATTATTTATATAAAACTTCGCACCCGGCCACGCGGCGCTACAGCAGGGCTTGAGCTTGCCCTGCGCTGGTTAGAGGTATGGTTCGGATTAGATCGAATCACGTGGTTATCCGTTTAAAATACCTTATTTATTAAATATTTTTTTGGGCTCATTGGTACGATTTTTTGTCGAAACACAAATATTATCGGGTGCGCACGTTTTCGGCGAAACATTATTATGCTGAAAGCCTTGGCCGGGTGTGCTTCCATGATAAGGGGCTCGAATTTGCGTGCGGTATGTCATTCAAGGGGTGGTGAGCCAGCGCTCAGAGAGCTAAAAATGGGCTGGGGGTGATCAAGGTGATAGGGGTGATCAAGGTGATAGGGGGTTTTGAAGGTGATAGGGGGTTTTCAAGGTGATTTGCCATTTCGTGTTCTTCTTCCAGGTGATTGTCGTGTCTAGGTTGTAGAACTGTGCTGCCTGATCCATTGTCATGCTCACGAAGCCCACGTGGGATAGCTCTTTCTTCAGCTTGGAATATGCAAGTTCCCGTATAATCGTGGTCATGGCCTGAACATTGTTGACGTCCACCAGGAGATGTTGAAGATCCGGGATCGCAACCACGCATTCTGCGAAAAGTCGCGTATACAGCTTCCTCCCTTCGGTTGATCTCACAACACCGTTCGTGTCCGCATTCCAGTTCGCGCAACAGTTCACGCAAGAAGTGGGATTGTGTTTTGAGTTTGACCCGAGCACCTTCGACTTGTTCATCTGCATGTCTTTCACACAAAGTTCGCAGATTAACTCACTGAGCTCGGTGACCGCATACCATCGAAGACGTTGATCGCTGACATCGATGTTCCCAAACGCATCTTGTCCGCCGTGTCCTTCATCCTGCCGTTCTTGCCTCCGTTTCGATTGAGCAGTGAAGGTCGGCTTGTACTCGAATTTCACCTTCGACTCCTCCATGTTCTTCGGGATATTGAAGCGAAGGTCGGGCTCGCTTACTTGGATCGGCTGTGTGCTTAATAGTGACTTGCCATGGTTACTGCCTCTGCTAAATATTTTGTAAAAGTCAAGTAAAGCCTTAGTAACAAGTTGTAAAGTGTCTCTTAAATTATATTTATAGGTAGGTTAGGTGGCAGCGGAGCTTTTTGAATTTTATATATTTTTATGTCGCAGTGAGTATTTATATATATACAAATTTTTTGTAAAACAGCGTGGTTAAGTGCTGATTGAGTTAATGCTCTTACATAAAAAATAGCTAACATGTGTAAGTGTACTAGTTAAAGTAGCTAGTTTATAAGTAGATAGCTACAGGATTAGCTAACTTTTGACTTTTGCTTAGCACACTTCTTAATGGGCTAGTAAGGTAATAGTAAGGTATGATTTGTTCTTGCCTTCAATAGTGCCGCAAAGGGCCAAAGCAATCTCAAATGTTGTTTGTACCGGTCTGGGATTCCTTTAGCATATGATTTGCGCACCTCTTTGAGGCATGCAGCTTTGGCAGTTTGCTGCCTCATTTTGTTTGATAGTAAGCCCATTGGGCTATGGTTTTGTTATCAGCCTGCACAGGCTCGCAGTTAACAGGGCATCGCTGAGCTTGTATTTTGGAATTGCCATGCTGCAATGCTCCTTGCGTGTGGCACCATTATCAGCCCCTTGGGCTTCTGATGTTTCTTTTCAGCCTTCACAGGCTCAGCCTTCTTGTCTAGAAGCCATGAGCTGCTGCGGCTTTCAGCCTGCGCAGGCTTGTGTTGCATGCATGCTTTCAGTGCTTCATGGAGTTGTGCAACTATAGAGGAGCAGCAAGAAGCACCTGCCCAGCACATGCGCAGCACAAGGAACATGCAGAGTTTCATGACCAGCAAGCGAAGCATGACATTACAAGGCAGCCGTCACCAAGCTGCTAGTGCTGCAGCCCCATGCCATGGATGATGCTTTGAAAGCAGAGATTAATGCAGTGAGATGTGATGAAGGGCTTCAGATCAACAGAAAGTGTCAGGTCATTTTGAGCAAGCTGCAAGCTGCAGGCTTGCTGTGGGAGCAGAAGGTGAAGCCTGTGCAGTTGCTGGTGCATCCCAGGCAAAGACCGGTCTGGGCGCTATGCTCAACAGGGCTTTGCCATGCATCCACAAAGAGCCATGGTTTTTTGAGTCTCCGTTGCTTGGTGGACAAGCTGAGTGAATCTTGGCTTTGAAATGGCAAAGGACCAGGCAGAAGCAGACGCAGATCTGCTGGCCACCCTAACTGGAGCTGGTAAGCGCGTCAGAGAACAAAATTGCCCCAGTGCTCTCCACAGAAAGATATTTGACAGTGGCTTGCTCCCATGTGGGCATGTTTATGAAAACAGTGGCAGCAGGCACTTGCAGCACAGAGCACGAAGAACTTGCCAGAGTGAACAATGGCCTGCTGACCTTGGACAGTTTGCTTTCAAAGTATGCAGACCCGGTCTTAGAAGCTTTGATCAAGGAAGGCTGGACATGGAAGGTGATCAGCGCAGAAGTGGAAGAACACCTTGAGTGGCTCCCCGGGTTCTTGCAAGGCAGCTTGAACACTTCTCAACAGGTGGCAAGCACGCCCACGGAGATGGAGCAAGCAATGAGCTTGGCTTTCTGGTACAGCAGGAGCAAGGACTTGGATGTTGCCATTGCCCAGACCGCAGCCTGCATGCCACTCAGGGCTCACTATGTGCCCATGATTGCTCAATGGGTAGCAAAGTATGGTGGAGGTGAGGAGTTCCCTTTGGTGAAGCTTGCAGAGTCCATCAGTCACTGGCTTGCATTAACTTAATACCAAGGCTGGTTTGCTGTGAGCTGTGTAAGGCAGACAAGCTGGAGGTGCGCTACAGCTGGGGGAGGAATTCAACAACTTACCCAATGCTGAGGACAGCCCTCATTGCCACACAGCTTACTTCGCCCAAAGCTGTCCAGAGAGATGGCTACGGTAGGCTGTTGAGCAAAACAGATGTGGACAAGCTCGGCAGCATGGTCAGTAAGGCAGAGTTGCTGTTGGTGAATGCTTGGAACTTGGCATCCAAGACACCATGCTTGGCATGGGACAAGAAGTGCTTGGCCTTGGGAAGGTTTATGTGCAGATTGGTCCTGTTCATGCTGAACAAGCAGGCCAAAGGCAGGGAGAAGAAGTCCTATGACAGCCTGGAGCAAATCAACACTCTGTTTTCAGAGGACTGGTCTGCCATGGCGAAGGATGGCAAGATTGCTCCTGCTGCGCTTGCGACCAGTGGTGCTGCATCTTCTGGCAACAAACCCCCTGTCCCTTTGCAGAACACAGCAGACCCTAAGTTCATTGCGATGTCTGCCAACCCTCACTTGGAAGTTGGCAAATGCTACACCAATGCAAAATATCCTGGCCAAATGTTCAAATTCACTGAGATGCAGGCTTCTTTTGCCAAGATGACGCACGCCCCTCTGTTTGGCAGCCCTGTGACAGTGGATGTGCAGCATGATGAGCCAAAGACTTGGAAAGTCTGCTACTCGAAAGAGCCTGCCCTGATTGACGGCAGCATTTTGACGAAGATGCAGCCAACGAATTCAGAGCAGCTCCAGGTAGACAAAGCCAAGGCAAACTGCCATCTATGACTTGTACTTGGAGCAAACTGCCTTAGAAAGACATGCTTGTGGCAAGTGCTTTTAGGAATTATTACATGTTGCTTTGGGAGGGTTGCTTCACCGTGCCTGCAAGCCATCCCAGGAGTCATGAGCCTGAAGTCTTGATGTCAAGCAGCAACCAGATCTTTGCCAGCAGTAGTGTCAAGAGAGGTGGACTAAAGTTGGAAAGTGGTGGAAGCAAAGCCTGACAAAAATGCAAAGAATGTTGTGGCGCTGACTTACCCTGGCCTGGAAACTAAGTTGTTGATTGCGCCTTGCAAAGTGGACTTCAAAAAGGAAGCTGGGCTATTTGTGCCATTCAACTTCATCAAGCACGCACCTGAAGGCGAAGCTGGCAACATGGAACTGACCAGCAGGAAAAGGGACGGCAATACAATTCCACTGTATAGGAACAAGAGGCTCCTTGACAGAGGGGATGAGCTGCTTTTGGACTCAGTGTCCAGAATGCTAGACAGTGCTAGTGGGAAGAAGGCAAAGAAGTCTTCAGCATGAAGCTGCAGCATATAACGGGGTGTCTGTATAAAGGGGCGCAAGCTGTGCCTGCAAGCTTTCTTGGAAGCATTGCACGGGCTTGCAAGGAGTTGCATTGTGTGCACCCAGTCTTGGTCACATGTTGGACTTGGCAGGCTGCTCTAGGCTCAGCCTTTGGCAGGCTGTTTGGCTTAGCCTGCGGCAGGCTGATTCCTTAGCCTTTTCAGGCTGATCAGGTTCAGGGCTCAGCCTTTGGCAGGTGTTTGGCTTAGCCTTGCGGCAGGCTGATTCCTTAGCCTTTTCAGGCTCATCAGGTTCAGGGCTCAGCCTTTGGCAGGCTGTTTGGCTTGGCCTGCGGCGAGGCTGCTCCGGGTCCAGGTTCTAGTGGCTTAGCCGTTGGGCAGGGGATTCTTAGGCCTATTTCAGGCTGCTCGGGTCAGGGCTCAGCTTTGGCAACGGCTGTTTGGCTTTAAGCCTTTTCAGGCTCACCAGGTTCAGGGTCGGCTAAGGCTATGGCAGGCTAGTTGGCATTTGCTTGTGTCATGTGGTGTCTTCCTTGCCTTTTCAGGGCTTTTTCAGGTTATGCACCTTGGGCGATGATGCTGAGAAGCCAAGCTGGTCTGCTGCAGCATCTGGCCAATAGGCCTGGTGGGTGTAATCTTAGTTTGCACTGCACAGGACATGGACTGGGAAGGGTGGGAAATCACGAGGGCCGTTGCCTGTTGACTTTTGAGTAAACCACCCAAGCAATTCCTGCAGAGCTACTGCGAGATTTTGATGGCACCACAGTCCTGAAGCTCAGAGGCTCCAAGCCAGAGATTGCCAAGCTGGTGTGTGGCTCATCCTGCCGCTTGCCCAAGAATGCTTCCCTAGCCAATGGTGCTAAGATGCAGGAGCTGAAAGCCAAGAGGCTGGCGGATTGGCAGAACGTCTGCCTGGAAGAAGCAGAGCAGGAGGAAGACAATATATTTGGCGGCGGTGATTGCAATCCCACAGAAACAAATGCTCCTTAAGAAGAGGCAGAGGGAGGATTGTGTTGTCACTGTGGATATTTTCGGAACTGATGTCAAGGTCTTTTGTCCTGGCAAAAGGATGCAGCAAAATGATGTCCAAGTTGCACTGGATGAGAGCCAGCTCAGTGCTGTATTCCAGTTTTTGAAGGCAGACTGCCCAGCAGCACCTAGCAGCAAAAGGCAGTATAAGAAGTCTGGCAGATACTCTGCCTTGTCCAAAGAGGATGAGGAAGATGAGGAATGTGAGTAGGGCGCAGGTGCACAAGCTCAATGGGAAAAAGTCCACCAGACATGTCAGAGCACAATGCATGTGTGTTGCTGGAGTCCCGGAAGCAGCCAAACACAATCCTCCAAAAGGTTGCGGGGTGCTTTGTAGCTCGAGGTAGCAGATGTATTTGTGTGCGCTTATAAAGAGCATTGAGTCAGCCTCTTTAGGCTTGGTTGCAGCTCAGCCTTATCAGGCTTGTTTCAGATTTTTATGAGCGCTGTGACAAGGTATTCGTAAAGCTTGCACCCATCGCAGGTTGGATCACTGCACAAGCATCTTGACAATGTTCAGCCTTACAGGCTTCATATGGTAAAAGCCGCATTCATGTTTACACCAGCAGACATACACTCTGGACCACACACTGTTCAGCCTCTTAAGGCTCCTTTCATGCCACTTTGTTTAGCCTTCTCAGGCTCTATACGTTTTGTGCGAGCTTGCTTGGGACAAGTGTGCCCAGCACCGAGCAACATGGCTCAAGATGAGGAGAGCTTCGCGGAGCTGGTAGCGAGGCTGCAAGTGGCCGGCCCAGAGCCGGACATGGAAGCCATGGAGAACACAGGAACGAGCCCGGTGGCTACAGATGCTGCAGAAGAAGACAAGGCTGCAAAGGCCGAAGAAGAGATGGCGGACGCCACAGAGACAGAGGTGGCACCAGCCAAAAAGAGTCAAGAAGAAAGCTGGCCGGAGCAGGAGAAAGGCGAGGAAGAAAGCCGGCCGGAGCAGGAGGAAGGCTGGGTGTGGAAAGAAGGCCAATGGGCCTGGTGTATGGGCAGGCAGGAGTGGGCCTGGCTGAAAAGCCAATGGGTTTGGCGTGAGGAGCAGGTGGCCTGGGCACAGCCCCAGTGGGTCTGGCCAAGTGGTGCCGGGGACTGGGTGTGGCGTGATGCTATGTGGGTACAGCTGCAGGCGCCGGAGGACAAGCCGTACCCGACGGAGCGGGGATGGCAGCCGCATGCAGGCATGATAATGCCGCAGGAATGGCAGGGCCAGTGGTTTGTGCCACCAAGCCCTGCGAGTGGCGAGGAGGAGGACCCAAGCAGCCAGGCTGTGCAGGATGAGGTCATGGAGGACTACGGCAGCGAAGAGGGAAAGGCCAAGAGCTTTCTCGAAGTCCTGCGCATGCAGGAGGAGGCCGAGGAAGAGGAGCGAGCAGCCAAGCGGCAGAAGTTCACGGAGAAGTCCACGGGGAGCAATCCCCAGAAGCCGAATGCAAACCAGATCTACCCGCAGGACTTGTTTGCGCCGCATGTCCGTATTTCTGAAACTGCCATGCATTTTTTTGCCAGACCAGCTCAGCCTTTGTTTTGCAGGCTTCTGGCTATTTTACCCAACCGAGAGCAATCCATTAGGAGCAACCCATTAGACTTCATCCATACTGATCTGTCTCATTTACTAGTAGCAACTCTTGGGATGATCTTGATGTGTTGGACAACCTTGTGCATAGCTGTGAGGTGTGTTTTAGCCTGGCAAGAGGCTTCATCCAATGATTTTTTTTAGATCTCACCAAATGGACTTGCATCAGGACAAGAAGAAGATCAACAGAGGCAGCGGCTGGAAGATGAAGACAGTTCCGCTGGTGGCGCACGTGATGAACGAGGACTGGGGCCAGGCAAAAGCAGCTGCCCGGTCGATGTACGACGGCGTCGGCGTCGCTCTAATCATCCTGTGTAGATGTATGTGTACATGCAGCTAGTTGAGACGTGTTTTTAGGGGTTGGTTGTTAGTTCTAGATTTCATTGTGTAGTATTGATGGGGTTTATTAGTAATTTTTATTGATTGATTGCGAAGGACCGCTGGAAGGCTGACATGTTCACTGTGGAGGAGGTGGCATGAAGGAAAAAAGAAGCTGCCCTTTCAACTGTTATTTAGGTGGCATGATTAATCCTACGCAGGCTGTATCCATGTTCAGTTCACGAGGTTACTTGTGGTAGCTTCAGCTCAGCAGGGCTGCCAAATTTTCATGGATCAGCACTCAATAGGCTATTGTTTGAAATCAAGTTTCAGCACCGTTAGATGCTAACAAAGCAAGATGACACTGAGACATTTTCAGCCTTGAAGGCTTTTACAGTGTGCTCAAGCCGAACTACTCACTATTTCAAGATTATTTTCACACGATTGACAATTGGTTCAGCCTTGGCAGGCTTAACAGCGCCACTCAGCACCACCAGGAAGCAGGAGGATTCATTTCTTGAGTTTAGAACTAGTCAGAAATGCCTAGTGTGAGTCTACACATTAAGCACAGTTGCAAAAGTATACTGAAACAGATTGAGGTTAAAAACAAAATAAAAATAAAAAACAAATGCCAACGTGCATGAGAAAGGTTAAGAAACAGGTGATGGTTACTCAAAGTCACACTGGAGTGATGATAACACTGTCATAAATCTGAATTGAGCACCAACCGAGTGAAGTTTGAATTCAGAATTTTGAATTGGAGGATCAAAGGCATGATTTCTCATGTATAAAACCTGAATTGCAAGAACAAGGGCATCAATTTTCACTTCAATGTGAATTGGAAAATTAAAGGCAAAACTTTCAATTCAGAAATCTGAATTGAAAATCAGGGGTATGTTTTTTCAATTCAGAAATCTGAATTGAAAACACAAGGTTGTGAAATTTCAATTCAGAAATCTGAATTGAAAAACAAGGTTGTGAAATTTCAATTCAGAAATCTGAATTGAAAATCAAGGTTAAGTAATTTCAATTCAGAAATCTGAACTGAAAATCAAGGTTAAGTAATTTCAATTCAGAAATCTGAATTGAAAATCAAGGTTGTGTAATTTCAATTCAGAAATCTGAATTGAAATCAAGGTTGTGAAATTTCAATTCAGAAATCTGAATTGAACAAATCAAGGGTGTATAAATTGAATTCAGAATTCTGAATTGAAAATATCAAGAATCTAAAGCCTAAATGCAAATTTGCTGAAGTGGAAATGTAGCTCCATGATTTCCAATTTAGATTTCTGAAGTTGAAACTCATTATGATTATGCAGGTCTTGTGATCTTTCTTGAGGATGGACACACCAAATTGATAGTGCATTTTTTATCTTTCATGTTTGAAACCGAAGGATAAGATATCCACTTTGGTATTTTGACATATGACTCCGTATGTTTCTCACAACATGCCAGTCCTTCGAGACTTAAATTCTTGCCTCGTAAATTATGCATCATCACATTGTACATGCATGTGTTCACCGGCTGTGGTTTTTGGGGTTTGGTGTAGCGCCTACACATTTCCTAAAATTGCATGTGTTTTTTATAATCTTCCTTGAACTTGCACATGATTAGTATAGCTTTCGACCAGTTATGGATGTACAGATGCACCAGCTACACAAACACAGAGTATCATGAGTGTAGCAGTATCAGCACAACCAGCCAACATGACAGGTTGCAAGGTAATTGCGGGTGAGCAGGCTGCATGCCAGCAGATTGAGCTTGCATTTTGCAATGGCTGCACAGAAAGTTGCATTTGTTATAGCTGCATGTGCTGAGTTGTCAGATGAGTCAGAGAAAGAAGGTTTACAGATTAGGATGGTCTCACAAGGATGGCCTTTCACTGGGACTTGCGAACTGCTGCATAGATAAATATGAGTTCTATTTCAAACGCATTTAACCATTCATCCAAGGAGCATTGCACGGGCTTCAGAGTGTTTTGCATCTGTTGGCAATTTAGTTCAATAGGTTTGGAAGCCTTGCATCTCCACAGACAGAGTGTGCATCAGTTGTTTTTTACATTGTTAAACTAACAACGTGAAGCACAGCATTGCTATAGAGACACGTTCAGCCTTTTCAGGCTGTTGGTTTTTGTGCGTTTGCAATTCAAGTCTTTTGAGCACATTTGTTTTGTTGGTGGGAGGTTTGCCTTGTGATTTGAATGTGCTAGTGCCTTTTAGGATTCTGCTGCACTTGGTTTGAGGGCTGCGTGTTTGCAGGAGGATCCCAATCAAGCTTGCTCTTGACACTTGACACCGGTAGCTATTTTGGCGGCAGGTGTCCAGGCTTCACCTTGCTCTAGCAATGTGGTCGGTAGCTGACATGGAGTCTGAGCTGGTGTCTGCAAGACAGCTCTTGCAGGCGCGGCCAGGCCATGAGCCTTTGATGCATGGGCTGGGCAGCGCCCTCAATGGCAAGCTTGAGGCCATGATTGTCGGGCCCTCCCAACTTGTTCAGTTGTATGACTTGGTCAAGGGCAGTGGCCTACCCGATGCCATGAAGAATCCCATGCTGCACATCTTGGATGAGAAGAGCATGGGGAAGGCTAGTGGCCCATGTAAGGTTACAGCAGTGCCACAGCAGGTGGACTGGATCAACCACTATCTGACTGCAGGGGAGCATGAGAAGCTTGGGCAGTGCAGCCCTTATGAGGGTGCCCATGTAGTGTGCAAGAGGCTGAGGCTGATGGGAGTCAAGAGCTTGAAAGAGTCTTCCAAGAAGGTTGTGACAGCTTTGCTCATTTCTTGTGAGCTGGCAAGAGGAGGTGCTAGGCCTAGCCATGAAAGCATTTACCTTCTGAGCCAGCATGTGGGCCATTGCTTTCTGACATGTGCCACTGCCGCTCCACCTGGGGCTGCAGCCTTGCAATGCTATCCGGCAGACCCTTTCCAGCTACCCGAAGCCCACTTGCAGGCTTCATATGGTACTGACAAGCCTGTGGCCAAAGCTTACCCGGAGATGGCAAACCTTGTGCAGTACCATGTGCCTGTTAGGTCTACTTCTGCCAAGGTGAGAGGTGCCAAGGTTGAGGCCCAGCAGAACCAAGCAACGAAGAAGCAGGAGGCTTTGCCCATGGCGACAGCTGCTCCTCAGCTTTGGCAAGTGGCAGCTCAGGACATGCTGCAGGGCATGCTTGCAAGCTTCATGCAGCAAAGCAAGGATGTCTTGAATGGTGGCACCTGCAACCTCCAGTTTTTGACAAAGAGCACCGGTAGTTTGCCCTTGGTGCCATCAAGAAGGAATGTGCTTGATGACCAAGAGATGCCTGCAAAGCAAGAGCACGCCCCAGCTGTTCCTGAGGACAAGGAGCCAGGAGCCAGTGCTGAGCCGGAGGATAAGGCTGAGGAAGCACCAAAGGAAGAGAAGTCTTTAGAGGACTGGGAGATGACTGCTTTCCAGTCCATCCAGGCAAAGAAGCAGAGGAAGAAAGGTGAGCCTCCTTCAAGCCAGAACAAGAAGGTTGGCAAGAACAAAAGCCTCATGAAGAGGCCAGCTGCAGTCATGAAAAGACCAGCGGCAAGAGTCCCGACAGCTGGCTCCAGTGCCGCGGGGCCACCTCCAGCCTCTGGCTCATGGGGATGCGTCCGGTGCAGGGGAAACGTCAACGGATGCAAAGCATGCAGGAAGCCAGGCTTTTCTGGCAGAAAGTTCTACAGCAGAGGTGAGTGGAAGGAATGGGCCGCAGCCAATGGCAAAAAGTGAGCTGCATGCGTGCAGCTGTACAAAGCTGCTCAGGGTGCCCTGCCTGCAAAGCATTGCTTTGCCATGCGCAGGCTCAATCTATTTGCGCCAGAACAAGATGGCACGAAGGATGTCTGCCAGCCTTGAAAGAGCTTCATGAAGTTGTTTTCAGATGCCAGCTTTGGTGAGTGCGCATTGTCAGGCAACTATCATCTGTTTCATCTTCAACACATGCAGCTACTTTCAGTTTGTGTGGATGACACCGAATGTCTCTAGCTTCTTGAAGAAGATGCATGTTCCGCTCAGAGCAACAACTTTTGCAAGACCCGCCAAACTTGCGTCATCTTTTCACTGGGGTTCACGCGCCTCCGATAACATAAGCCTTTTCAGGCTTCATGGGGGGGCAGCAGCATTGAGTGTGTTTGTGCGTGTTTCCTGTGTGTTTGTGTGTTGCCAGCATGTTGTGCTCTCAGCCTTGTCAGGCTTCTCAGATGACCAAGCTGCGCCAGCATGTTGCAAAGAGAGTGATGCTCCTATTCAAGCTCAAGCCTTGGACCCCACAAAGCAATGTTTGATGGTGGGGGCATGGCAAGAAGGCTGGGCTGGCTGCCTGAGAACCCACACTGGTGGCAGCGACATGGCAGACTGAGCTGGGAGGTGTATGAAAATGAATTGTATTTCTGCATTGTCTACAGTTCTGGCTGGTGTGAGTGGCAGCTTGGCTGGCCAGTTCTGGTTGTTTTAGCATTTTGTGACTTTCTAGATTGGTGGAAGCGGTGCGCTTGGTGGCAGCATTGCATCTGAGGATCAAAGGGGAAAACATGCTGGCCAAGCAAGGCTTGCTGACAGGGCAGTGCAGCACGAGCTATTGGGCCAAGTTCGTAGATGAAGACAGCACGTGCACCTGCACGAACTAAGGCGGGCGAGACCACGCAGCAAGCCAAAGAAAGCTTGCTTGCCCTTTAGATTTGCCCATGGCAGAGAAAAGTTCCCAGTTGCAGCCATCAGCTTTGAGGCAGCACTCAGCCTTTTCAGGCTTGTCACCATTTAGCTTCTTCAGGCTTTTCAGGACTGTATACCTTTCATGTGTTGCAGCACAAAATAGGCTTAAGCTATTCAGCACTTGACACGTTTCTGCACTTGACCTTTGCAGGCTACTGCCACAGCAACAAGTTGCAATGGTCGATGCCTGTGCTGCCATGGGCAGCCAGCCAGTCTTTGCATTGTTGAATTCTCATTATGGTGTGAGGCACAATGCGTTAGCCTAGCAAGGCTTGCTCTCAAACTTCCTGCAAGGAAAAAGCACATCAGCCAGACGTTGACCGGAATAGGCTTTTGAGCGCAGGAACAGCTTTGAGGTCAGCATCTGGAAGGCTGTGGCCAAGATGGCTGCCGTGCTGCAGCTGCACATGCTCAGTTTTACAAGAAGCAAGCAGCCCCTGCTCAAAACATGACACTTATACAGCAAAGACAGCAAGTAGTCCCTTCCAACCGTGGGCCCGCGTATTAGCATGCTGGCAAAACATGCTTCCATCCCACATGACATGGCTCAGCCAAAGAGCAGCAAGCCATGGATCGTGCTGCTACAAAGCCAAAGGCCCGCTTGGCAGCCCAGGGTGGCAGGGAAGCCAAGCTGCAAAGGCTAAACTCCTTGAGGAGAGATTGTCCATATGCAAGCAAAAGTGCCCTGCTGGCCATCTTGTCCAACGTCAAAACAAATGGCCTTCCTGATTTAATGTCTTCAAAGAATATGACGGAGGCAACGAGGGCCCAGCTCTGCAAGAACAATCTGTATGGGCCCTTGATGCAGCAAGTGCATGCAGTGGGCACCTCTGGCGAGACAGTGCAGTTGTGGCTGGTCAATGGGCTTTCCTTACTGGCAGCATCATTTGCTCAAGGCGGGTCTTGGGCTTCCATGCTTCAGACCACGCATGGAAGCCCAAGCTCCCATACCAGGCCGTGGGACTTGGTCTTATACGCAGATGAAGTTGTCCCAGGCAATTGCATAGCTCACAGACTCGCTTCTACTCTGCAACCAGCATGGAGCTGTTCTTGTTTTTCGTGTTGTTGAGCCACAGGGTGCAGCCAATGTTGTAGGGGTGCTTTATGCTTTCTTGCTGGGAGGGCTATCAAGGAGAGGAAAGCTTGGGTGATATATGGCTCATTCCTTCAGCTGAAGCAGCTCCTGGCCTCAGAAGACAACTGGTTCTTACTGGGGTTCGTGAGGTCTTCTACTGCCCACACTGTGCAGGCTAACATGAGCCAAATCATGGCACTGGTTCTTCAGCAGTTTTTCTGTAAAGAAATTGCCCAGCCACGCCTTGGCCTCCTGTTGAAGCATGAGTCTGGAGAGAGCTGCCAGAACATCAGGCTGTTTTTCAAATTCGGAATGTTCCTGGCTGATGGCAGTGCAATGAAGTACATATACAGCTGCAAAGGAGATTCAGGAAGCAAATTTTGCGTGATGTGCCGAAATGTCAGAGCACCTCTTCAAGAGGAACTTGAGGATGAGAATGACATGCTCGGGTCTGATGTGTGTACCCTTTCACAATGTCAGCTTGCAACAAACCAGGAAGTGCTACAGGCTTACCAGAGGTGTGCTGCCAACCAGACGGCCATGAGCAAGAGAGCATTTGATGACTGGCAGCAGGCGTGTGGAGTCACACACAACCAGCATTCCCTTTTTTTGTGCAAACAGCTGTTGGACCAGAACGTCTTGCAGCCAATCAGCCAGTGGTGCCACGATTGGATGCACGCAATGGCTTCACAGGGGGTTATGCAAGTAATGATATACCTGCTGTGTGCAACACTGGGTTGGGAAAGTATGGAGACTTACTTGAAGCTGTGGACCTTGCCGGCCACTTGGCAAAAGGCTGGCTCCTTGCCTGAGCTCTTTTCAAGCAAGAAGGTCAAAAGCTACAA
Source organism: Effrenium voratum (assembly GCA_963377175.1). NCBI lineage: Eukaryota > Dinophyceae > Suessiales > Symbiodiniaceae > Effrenium > Effrenium voratum. The sequence continues at coordinate 132,347 of CAUJNA010000437.1, read as the reverse complement.
GGAAGCCAAGAAGTTCAAGCGCAGCGCGTCAGAAACACTGAGCTTATGCCCTCTTCTTGCTTTTTTGGCCGCGCATGTTTTTGTGCCCAAGGGCAGCCATGTGCTGGAATGCCAAGCATTCCTCAGCATGAATCGGGTCTTGGAACTACTACAAGCTTCTGACAGAGTGGCTCCCCCCGTCCTTCAAAAGCAAGTGGAATTTGCATTGCGAAAAACAAAGGAAGCTGGCTGGTCCAATTACATGACACGAAAGTTTCACTGGCTGTTGCATCTAGCAACATCACTGCAGCTGCATGGCGTTTTGCCCTCTTGCTGGTCACTGGAAAGAAAGCACAAAGTATGCTCCCGATATGCCACTGCCACCACAAATTTGTCTGTCTATGAGCAAAGCATCTTGGAGGAGGTCCTTGCGCATGATTTGCACTCACTGAAGCACAGCGCAGTGTTCCAGCAGTGGCAGCAGGGTGCGTGCCTAACGAAGCCTCGCGCTGCCAACAAGAAGCTGGCCCTGCGCATTCGCATGACTTTGGGCATGGGAATGCCTGATGACTGCATCCATGTGGGCAACCAAGCCAAGCTGCGAACTGGTGCTTCTTGTCAGGCAAAGGATGTTGTGCTCATGGCTGGCAGCCAGCAGGGCCAAGCTTGGGAGGTTGCAGCCATCTCCCTACATTTCCAAGTGGGCAGTATTGTGTACAGTATTGTTTCTCCCTTTACTCTTGTGGAATACTGTGCAAAGACTTGCTCAGCCTTGGTCAAAGAAACAGGTGAGCTGGTTCTGGTGCAAACAGCAGACTTGCTGACACCTGTCGCCTTTTGCCCCAGCAAAGATGGGCTGAGGGTGCTGGTGCCTTGGGCCCACAGGCCGTGAAATGCATGACGGGGCCAACTTGCAAAACAGCAATGCTTTTGCATCGGCTGTCAGCCTTTCCAGGCTTATTGCTGTCTTGTTGACTCATGCCAGGCTCAGCCTTTTCAGGCTTGAGACATGTGCTGTCAGCCTGTTCAGGCTACACACTGGCATTCAGCCTTGGGGGGCTGTCAGCCTTTTCAGGCTTTTTGGCTCAGCCTTCATAGGCTTTTCCTATTGTTCTCAATGTGCTTGTCAGGCTTCGAAGGCTGCTCACTGAGGAAATTTGCAACTTTCCCGGGCTTATATATTTCAGCTTGAGTGCTGACTAAAGTCTATATTCAAGCTTAGCTAACTACTTAGGAAACACTTAGTTAACTACTTAGCTAACTTGTTATAAGTCGTTAGCTAACCATCATAACCATGCTAAGTCACTAGTAAGCACACAGCCGATCCAAGTATGCATGTCTCCTCCAGCTCACACACGAACGCGTTGCTTGGCGCGATCACGTCGATGGATTTCTCCACCAGCAATCGCTTCAAGAGGAAATGTTGCAGTTTGGAGCTTCCAGGGATCTTGTAGTTCTTACCTGTGAGCGCGTGGGCAACGCGCCACAGGCGATCGTTCTCGGTCACCAACGCGCCTGCCGCCTTGCAGATCTCGCTCACCTTGTTGGCGATCGTCCCCAAGTCCCCTCTTCCTCCATGGAAAGCTACGTCGCGATTCACGCACACCACAACCAAGCCCCTGCACGTGTTGACGAGGTCGGATATCGTCTTTTGCAAGGAGTCAATGATGGGGTTGGCGGTCACCTGCCACCCACACCCCCTCATGCACACCCAGTCATAGAGCGACATCCAATGTGCACCGACACAGGTGAGTCATCCATGTCTCAAGCTTCTCCAGTTTCTGCAATCGGGAGATGATGTTCATCGTATCTGCGGACGAGGAGACTTGCTCACTCGAACCGTAGTACGATCTCTCCTCGATGTTTGTCCATCCCTGTTCGTTGACCATCATCTGGAAGGTCTTCGTGCTCCCTTTTGCATTGACAACCCTCAGGGGCCAATCCAGGACCAAGAAGCTCTTCTTCTGAATCATCATGTCGCGAATCGTTGCCCCACCAATGGGGCCCCTTTTCTGCTCCTTGATGATCCGGATCAACCGTCCAGGTGCGTTGTCTGGGTTCTTCTCTGCCTGTGTCAACGCGTTGATGGCTTTGGCGCCCGGAAGGCGTCCAGTAATCAAGCATCCTGTTTGGGCACACATGAAAGCATACAGCTGAAGCCATGCCGCATTCCCTTTTCCAACATAGGAAAGAATGATCTTCTCTGCGCTGGTCTTCTCCTCGAAATGTACCAGCGAAGAAGTCAGGCATCTCAGCATACACTCCCAATATGTCGCGTTCTTCCCATCTGCGAGACACGGCCCAAATACAGTTTGTATGATTGGGTACCCTGTGTTGGCGTCTATGTTGAACTTCACGCTGACAGTTGCGGCAGTCAGAGTAATACCCCCTTCGAATGAGGTGTATGTGTCGAGCCCAGCAGTTGGGTTGATGATCGTCCATCTGTCATCATCACCACCGGAGTTCATGCGGAATATGGAGTCGATGATCTCGTTGTCGATCTTGACGGCATCGCTTGCATACGACCCCCCACTTGAAGCTCCCTGCTGGGGGACTGGCCCACCAGAGGTTTGTTTCCTTTGCCCGGAGCTCGACGCTGACTTCTGCTGTCGCTCCGTCTTCTTCGGCGGTTCCGTCTTCGATGAACCCATTACCCACCACGTCGGCTCCTCTCCGATCGCGAAGTCCTCGGGGTACCTCTCCAGTTCCCTGTCGGCTTCGTTAACGGTGCAGTAGGTGTTCTGGTCGAAGTCGATCACGTTGTCCTTCTCCGCCTTCTTTTCAATCTCCTTCAGCCAGCTTACCCACTTGCGCCGATCTTGGTTCTCAGCGGCCCTGTCAGCCGCGTGTGGCGCCAAGCTGATGGAGTTGATGTTCATCGCAGGCAGCGCTGATTTGTAGATCATGTCGATGCACCACAGGAAGTTCCTGGCGACCTCGATCTCCCGATAGAGGTCCTTCAGCTCGGACTTGTCCTGACGGAAATAAACTGTGTACGACTGATCCGTAGCATGCCTTTCCCCGACCAATGGCTGCAACCTCCTCATGATGAAGGAAACGCACATGAGTGAGTTGATTGCCCCGATGCACGCGTCAGAGATGTCGCTGGGGGTTGACCCACAGATCATCCAGCGCAAAAGGTTGTGCTGGTGAGCTCTTTCATCTCTTCTCATTGCATACGCCAGGTTCTTCATCGACGCGCGCAGCTCATTCTGGTAGGTCAGCCCAAGGTCCCAATTCTTCTGGTATTCGGCTCTTGTGCCATGACCGTAGAAGTCAACCTTGGGAGCCTTGATCACGCTCAACGTGAATACCTTCCCCCAGTTTCGATCTCTGAATTTCGCAATTCTTCGATCATGCCTTTCGAACTCTGCAGTTGTCAGAAACTCCTCGGAGCTCCTCCACCTCCTTGACGACGAGGTCCTGGTTGGTTCATCACTGATGAACTCTTTGTAGACTTCCCCGACCGGAGTGTCTTGGTGGAATGCAGCTGTGAAAGACCGTTCTTCATTGTTCTCGGCCACACCTGATGCGAGATCCCAGATATCTGCGATGGATCTCAACATATCTGCCCCCTCGATGCAATACTTGGTGACATTGAGCAGTTCAGGATTCTTTGCTAGTAGTGATGCCTCACCGCAAAGCTGGTTCAGCGCCGCCACAATCTTCTTCCCTTTGCTGCAGAATTCCCTCCAACCAAGCATGCATTCGTCAGCAGAAAGTTGTCCGAAAATCGTACTGATAAACTCCAATGCAACCCTCATGGATTGCCCTTCTCCTTTCATCATTCCGCGGCACTTGGCAGAGTAGTACGCTGAGTAGGCGTAGATGACGGGGACGCCGATGTCCTCGATCCACTTTATGCATGTACCCAGGTCGCTGCCCATTTCTATCCTCTTGGGGATTCTTTTGCCCTCCTCGATGGCGTTCTTCACGAGGTTCCCCAAGAATATTGCCGCTTGCCTGGATTTCCCAACAGGCACGCAGAAGAATTCATTTGTATTGACGACGGTCGCATTGGCAGTCATCTTGATGATATTCTCCAGAACCGGGAAAACCCAAAATAGGCAGCTGCAAATAAAGCCACAAAATAATCCCAATATATGCCCAACTTCTAATTGAGGTGCGGGACTGGCCCAACTCCTCGTCGAAACTTGAGGTTCGGGACTAGCCCAGTTCCCCGTTGGAACCTAAGATTCGGGACTAGCCCAGCTCCTCGTTGGTGCAGTCGGGGCGGTACGAATCTCATACGCAGCAGTTTAATGCTTCCGCGAATTCCCTCGCGTAACACAAGCAAGAGCGAGTTTCAATAGTGCCGGCTAAAGGCACTTTGCTCGAGGACGAAAACGACGGAGGATCACACACGCAATTAACGACGTGTATAACTGGGTATCCTTGGTTTCCCGACCGGCACAAGATCCATATTCATGGTTTCCATTACACTTCTTAGATAAACGAGCTGCCAAAGTCAAAGTTCCATGAAACAACTCTCCATGGTTTCTTGATTGGCATGGGTTTCTTCGCATTACTTTCCTTCAAGCCATAGCGACACCCATCAAACTCATAACTAATGCCATCATGGACAACCTCATGCAATCTCTCATCTTTCCAATAATCGCAACTTCCAGGCAACTCAAACAAAATCGCAGCGCGTTTCGTCATAGCATGCCGTTTAATTTCAACGAACCGTTCGAACAATTTCCAAAATTCCTTCTGTTTGGCCTCGATTTTCTCTGCGGTGTCAGCTCCGCGAGTCTTGTTGAGGCGTGCCCATGATGAGCCCCCCGTACAAGGCCCGGCGAAGAACAACAAATCGGAAGGTTTAGTAAGCACATATCTAGCGATTCTCCTCCCGTACTCGTTCAGTAAGTCATCGACCAAAGTGATGGTCATGACCTGCGGCCCGTTATGTCGGGCAAGGGCAGTAAACCAGTTACGCGGTTCGGAACATGCCATCTGCACAATAGGCCGAGCCAAGTCAACATTATACAATGCGACGACTGTACGAGTTCTCATACCAGGAAGCGAGACATACACCAGCGCGAAGCACACCACCGTCATGTTTAACCATCGCGAGCTCAATACCCGGCGCTAACTGTGGTTTATGCTCCACCGCAATGCGATATAGAACAAAACAACGACCAGGAACAAGTTGCTCATGACTAGTATACAAACAACGCATAAGCAGCTTCAACCGGAGCAAAATTTCCAAAGCAAAGTCATTAACATATTTTAATTCAATGCGCTCGTTCGACAGCTCTTCAATGAATGCGGCCAGCACGGACTGCATGTCAACATCCCCGGATCCGACATGAATTGGTCGTGGTCGTGGAGATTGCCCCCGCGCCGGTACAGCAACCGGTACGAGATAAAACTGCCAAATTGCGCGTTCAACCCACCCATCAATCCGCTCACACTGTAACCCAGGGTCAACCCTGTCCTCAACCTTGAGCTATAACCCGTTCCTCAAAAACCAGGTAGAACGAGCCCGAATAGTGTCACAACCGCGAGTGGAGGTTTCACACGCATCAATCTAGATTCTTTAGCAACGACAACCGGATCATGCCCTTCATGCTCATGCAATCCTTCTTTGGATATCAATCCGGACCATCACAGGTCCGGGAGCATAATCGGAATGTGTGTATATGGAAATGTAGGAACTCCGTCAACCGTTCCCGAAGCAGTCTGCATAGTCCCTTTTATGGGATCACACGTAAGTGTGAGCGCCTTAAGGGGTATCCGGGTCAGACAGCAAACTCGGGTTGAGTAGACCAATCTGCAAACATGCATGTTTCCATTTGCATCCATCATTAAACGCCTTGGTGTAGATATCAGCCGCCATTCTATCGGTGACCTCATACGCCAAATATATGTAATCACGTGTGAACATCTCATGCATCCACAAAATGCAAACACCATGGCTTCTCTCAACATGGCGCATCGTGGGGTTTCTCCCCGATCGCACGACAGTTCGGTGACTTCTTGAGAATCCGCTGCAACAACTTCAGAGCAGGCATATCCATGGCTCTCATAGCAACATCGGCCACAATTATTGCGGCCTCAGGAATTAAGTGACTCACACAACCCTGTCTTTTTGAGCTGCCAGACAACGGAAACCGAGTATTAGGCCCTTGTATATTCAAGTGTCCACCAGGATGGAATGTAGTGAATCGACACATCCTGCAAATCAGCGTCCGCATACAAGGCCAAGTGCACATCATCCATGGAGTCTCCGACCCAACCGACCATGCGCCAATGTTTTGTATGATGCACATAACACATCAAATAATGCAAACCCCGATCATCGGAGTCAATCCACCTATACACATTCCGTGCCAGGCGATTCACTTGCCGCAACAAATCGAAGCGGGCAATCCGCGCACCATACAGCAAGATAGCGGCATGCGGAGCAAGGTGTCCACGCACGGGCTCCTTCATGGCCAACTCAGGAGTCCCTCCCCGCTGGTCCGGCGCTGCACAAGATTGTTACACCAATTGCACACGATTGACGGCCCCTCTTTAGCAGGTTTCCGTAAGACGTGATTCTTTATTTCTTCATGCAACTCAGGAGTGACAACCTTATTCAACTTTACATCGCCCGCCACCTCAAGATAGCGGTCGACACAAGAACGTAGGAACTGTTCCATGTCATAGGTCACCGTTGTGATGCGGTGTCCGTTCCCGAGAGTGACGTTTCCCTTGCTTTGGTTACAACCAAAGTACATGTCAAGTCCAATCTTGGGCTCAATCTTCAAATGTGTACGTAACATGCTCCATCCCTAGGCAAGGTTCCTTTGCGGCCCTGCCATTTTGAAATCGTCGACATACACAACCAGAACAAGCCGGAGCTTTTCATGAATGTACACTGACGGCCATTCCTCACCGATTCGTCACAGTGCTGCTCCCAGAATGTTCCCGCATCTAGGTGTCCGTACAGCGCCTTCCTCAATGGGACGACTGGTCTCCTGTACTTATCCCAATTGCATTCACTCGGCACAACCTCTTGCGGCAATTCAATCCAACATGGCGTGCCTCTCAGTGTGGCCTAGATATACTCTTAAACAGCGTCGGCCATCTGCACATCCTAACCATCATAACAACCCAAAACATCCGCCCAACGCGAGGCCTCAAACGAAGCAGGAGAATTCCCCAAATCTTGAAACATCGCAGCTTCAAAGCTTTGATTCTTCACTTGGTTCCCCAGCAACACGCCTCTACCCTTGAACTTCCTCTTAGGATCACCAACAGGCAACTGTGAGTGCTTTTCAACACAAATACCATATGCGCGAGCCATGTGTATCTCTTCCCCTTTCGCTTTTGCCTCCTTGGCCACAGCATTATATTCCCGCACTGCGCCAAGGTCGAAGACGCCCTGGTCGATTAATCCCGACCATTCTTTCTTCATTGATGCCAACGCATCAGGGTTGGTCAGCATTTCTTTCCGGCCAACCGGTCTGCACACTAAAGCGTCGAAGAATCGTACAACTTTTACGGCTTTCTCTCTGTGCTATATTCGCTCAGAAGTCACGCACGGCATCGATGGGTATTTCTTGGCTTCGCCGTTTTCTCCTATTGCGAGCAACGCGAGTGGCACTTTTCCAGAAACTACCTCAGCAGACTCCTCCCATTCGTACCAGGTAAAATCCGTCGATGCATCGACCGTAGGATCTGTCCCCGATATCGTCTCAGCTTCGTCTCTCTGACGCTCTATGACTGATGCAACTGCCTTCGTCCAATTTGGAGTCGACCTCGACCGCTCCTCAGATTTGAACTTCCAGGCGTAAATTACTACCAGACACGCAAATTCTTTCTCAAGCTGAACATTTCGTCTCAAGACGTCTTGGGATTGCTTGGAATCCATGAGAACAACCACTCCGTCAACAGGATTTACAACTATCCTGACCCAATCAAGCTCAGCCAAGTGTTTCCCATCCAGTGGGTTCTTGATCTTTGATATGTTCTTCCGCAACCCCCAATTGTACTGCCATTCAACTCCACCCCAGCGGTTTCGAAGCATTGCTCGAATTCTCTTACCACCGGGCATCTGCAATGTCTGTGCCTCAGCCGGCGCAGAAATCTCAGATTCCTTACTTTTGGGGCCGTCTTTCTTCTTCTTGCCACCACCCTTCACCTCGGCTTTTTCTTCCTCGGTGTAGTATTTCCTCATCATTGCCCATTCATCGGGAGTGTACTCTGGAGGTCTCGTCGTCTTCATTAACCTGAAGCCATCTTTCCCGACAGGATATGGTCTTCCGGCCTTATCGATCTTAACCTCCTTGCCATCATCGTTGATGTACGTTACGCCGTCCCCAGGTAGTCCAGCTGACACATGTGGAAGGTCGGGCTTCGTAATTTCGTCGTCGCCCTTGGCGTGTCCATCCCTTTTCCCTTTTGATGAGCTCGGTCTAGCATCCTCTTGTTCTACATGGTCCCCCCGACCTCCGACAAGTACTTCCGGACCATCGTCAAGCAGCAGACCAGCGATCTGATCGACCTCATCGTCGAGCAGTCGCTTCTCGTCACTCTGCAATAACTCGGGCTCGTAGTCCTCATCTTCGACCAGGCGGTCACGTGCATCCAGACCGATTGCATCGACAGACATCTCAATCCCCTCCAGAGTCTCGTTGGCAGCCTTGTACTTCTGTTGTCTTGGGCATGTCAGAGGTGACTTGAGAATCATCCTCTCCGTCTGATGCGGCATTCTCAATCGAGGTGGAACCTTTGCTTTCTTGATGTTCAACTCTGCACCCGCAAACGCAGTGAGGGCCCAAGCCCGATACTTGTTCGCCCAATGCATCCCGGTGCTCAACACGTATCCAGCAAATATACCAGTTTCCCCTCTTGGTTCCAATTTCTCCCTCTTCTCCCCTCGTGCTTCACTCGGCTTGAAGTCTACTAGCGCACCAAAAGGTATCTTCTCGCCTTTGAACTCCTCGCCATGCAGCCTCATCCAAGCGCTCGATCCATTTACTTCTTCAATGTTCATAAGATGGCACAGCGTGGTGATGGCCTGCACCCAGTAGCACGTGGGTAGACCGGCATGTACAAGGCGGTCGTCCAGGTAGCGACAGGTCGTGGTTCAGTTTCAGCTCCACGCATGCATTGATCAGTTCCGGGCCATCATCCGAGTATACCTGCTTGATCTTCCTCCTCCCGCAGAAGTGCTTGATGGCTCTGACAATGGAGTCAGTGTCTCTTCTCGCAGTTGGATAGGCCATGATAATTCCGGTATATATGTCCCGAATAATGAGCGCATACCTGCCTTCCACTTCATGATCTCCTGATGCCGTCACAAAGTCGAACGTCACCAGGTCCCCGAACATCTTTACCTCCCTCTTGAAGGCCCCCGTTCGTGATCTGAAGTGTCTCATCTTCGCCTTGACGCATGATTCGCAGAAAGGGTTTCGATACCTGTGTGTAAGCAAATGAGCAATGGAGTTGGCGTCCCTCTTGACAACTCCCACTTTCCTCTTTATTGATGACCCTTCGTACACATCAACTTCAATTCCGGCATCTGGATCATCCTCATCAACCTCTTCCTCGTTAGCTTCGGCATCACCATGTCGACATGGGACTGGCCCAACGTCTACAAGTATTTCCTCAGCTACGGGAGGCGGACGTACCGGACCGGCTCCTCCGGGTGGTCCGAAGTCGAACGCACCATCATGGCGCTCGCCCTCGACCTCTGCGGATTCACCGACAGCGGCGGGTGTGACCTCGTTGTCATCGTCGCCATCCCGATCTGCCTCATCGTTCGTTACCATTGCCAACACTTCCGAAAAGTGCTCCTTGAGGTCGTCTACCGTAGGGCGACGCCTGTTACTCCGAAGCTTACCATCACTCACGAGGTATGGGATGTCGTCCTTGACTTGTAAGTGCACGAATCCCTGCTTTGGTGTAACCATGAAAGGTAGTTTACCAGGCATCCAGTGAAATGCATAACCCATCTTCATGCATCTCCTCCCTATTGACAACACCGCGGGTGTCTCGTCCAACACGTGCGGCTCGACAGTCTCGTCCAACTCGTCCACGACTATCTTGGCCACGTCGGATGTGGAAGTGGAACCATTTGCGGTCTGGAACACAATCTCATCATCATCCTTCACAATATCGACACCCAGGCTCTTTGCCTTGGCTCGTCCAATGAGATCATGACCACATCCGGTGTCCATCAACCATTTCACCCGTTTGCTAATGCACGTTGACATTGCGAACACATTCCTCGGCAAACCATGCTGTTTCTTCCAGTCGACGGCCGATTCCTTGATCTCGTCCTTGTTCCGATCATATTCGAACATTATGGCGCTATTGGTTACTGGGAAGTAGTGTTTCCTGTATATGTCGTCTACCACCTCTCTCAGTATTTTCGCTCTTATCAATGATCGTTGGACTTGATAGGCTGATAATTCTCGATGATCACTGCTCTTAAACTTCTTCTCGTCGACGTGCACGTACTGATAAGGCTCGCTCTCATTGTCCTCATAGCCGTACCACTCCCCTTTTCGTTCCCATTGCCTTCTCTCGTCTTCGAGATAGGTGATCTCCCCATTCTCGTCGACATCGAGTACTTCCTTGAACCATACCATTTTCTCGGGGATCTCGGACTCGCCAGACCATCTTGATGATTCGCTCATTGCGTCGTCATCATGCTCGTGGTAGACAGTCTCGGCTTCATCCGGTTCGACCTGGCCAACGTCCTTCTTGAAGCTGACCTTTCCCGCAGGAGCCGATTGCTTCAAGACTATCGCAGGCATCGCGATGGCCCTTCTTGCAATAGCTGGCGCTGCGGCTTTGGCGGCAGCCTTCGACTTGGCTTGTGCCTTGTCGCTTGACGTTGCCGGAGCTGAATTGTTCTTGATGAGCTCGTGCCTATACTTGCAAGCACTCCCCTTGTCGCATTTTCCCTCCTGAAACGCGAAGCATGCTCCATCATCCCTCTTTGGTGATGATGATCTGGACTTGGACTTACCTTTTCCTTTCCCTTTGGGCATGTTCTCCAGCTTGTGCTCCGTCTTCTTGCTGTGGGACAATGTGCATTCATTCCCTTTTACGCATCCCTTCGCTGCCTTGAAGTGATACCAACATGGGTTATCTTTACCTCCGCCCGGACTCTTGCCTCTGTCGCTGGCACCGTCGGACTTGCCGTTCTTGCCAGCGTGACCCTTTGCTTTGGCCTTTGGGAGTACAGGAGCAGCATCTGGGTTTCCCCTTCCTGCCTTTGCCACCCTGGTTCTCCTGTTTGCCAGTAGCCGGGGCTGCATCTCTGCCGCCCGACTTCATCATTGACTTGACCGATTTCTCCTTCATGTCAAGCATCAGGTCCTCCCGATCCGCCTTAATCTGGTGGTCGATCAATGCCAACAAGAATTCGTACGTCTTTTGAGGATGCTTGTCCGGCAACCTATGATAGGCGTTGAGGCCGAACTCCATCTTCTTGCTCCCTTTGATCTTCCTGTAGAGAATATCTCTGAGAGCCAACTTGCTGGGTCTATCTTCGCTCCTCATCTTTAGCAACAAATCATACCACTTGTTCCTGAATAATACCAAATTCTTGTCTCCAGGAAAGTCAAGGTTGAATAGGTGCTCGATGTGATAGACAAGGTCCGTTCGATCAGACGTCCTGAATGATTGCATAACCAATGCCACCAACTCTCGTCCCTTCACGATCACCCCTTGTTGATGTCGTAGTTCCGAATGTCGCGTAGCGTCGAGGTACACGTCTTTGGCTTCGTCAGGTGCTTGTTTTAACATGTTCTGTATGCCCATGGCCATTTTGATATCTATCGTAGCGAATCTGTCGCCGCCGGAGTCGCTCAGCAGATTTAGGTCTGGGTTTAACCCAAGAGCCTGTTCCAACCATTTCGTCCATGTGTCAGTATCTGGATCTGCGCATGCGCTCAGAACATTCATCAGCAGTTGCATCTTCCAGTTATCGAGTTGATGGATCTTTGGCCAAGCAGGAATAGACACCCTCTCGGCTTCTTTCCTCGAAATCCTCGGTCTTTCATTCTTGATTTCTCGATCATCCCTTGATCTTCTGCGCCTCCTCCGTGTCCGATTGTCATCTTCTTCCTCTTCTTCTTCCTCGTCCTCTTCGTCCTCTTCGTCGTCGTCATCCTCGTCCTCATCACCGGGTGGATCATCCGGAGGTCCTCCTCCGCCACCTGTGAGGCTCAACTGACGTCGACCTGCCCCTTGTCTATTTCCCTTGGGCGAGAATCCACCGTAATCCAATGGGGGTGTAGTACCGTTGTTTCCCCCTCCATCACCACTACCACCAGTTGTAGTAGCGGGTTGTGGGACATGCCCAACAACCCCCTGCATCTGGGATAGGTGTACATCGATCATTGGATCACTAAAAGACGGAA
>CAUJNA010000437.1:0-115000 GCA_963377175.1 Effrenium voratum | reverse complement strand
GTTTTGGCACATTTTGGACATGTTATTTTCTTTTCATTTCGTGCTTGAGTCATTGAAATATTTTTAAGTGGTTCTACAGGTTTCACTTTTGGTGTTGCTGCTATTGTTGGTTCTGCCTTTGGTGCTTCTTCTTCAATTGGTGGTAATTCATTTACTGGTTCATCTGCTTCAAGTGTATTAGTACTTTCAGGTTCAACTTCTGACATATATAAGATCTTATATATTTTGTCTATATGGTTTATATATTTTGTCTATATGGACAAAATTGAGAAATATCAATATTAACAATTTGATATTAATATTAATAATTAGGGGTTTATTCAATTATCTAATTGAAAGAGAATGCTAACAGAAAGGGGAACGCCGTGAAAATCAATTAATTCGTTTCTTGAAGTTATTATTCTAAAGTGTAGTCTCTTAATATTTTTACCGCCTACATCAATAAAATCTGCATATATGGGCGCTGTAAAATCTGTTATAACTCCGCCAAGTTGTTGATTGATTTGAACTCTTTTAATTACTGAACTGCTGAAATTATTAGGTGCTGAATATTTATAATCGCTTAATTGAGGACACTTTATGTATATATATTTTCTGAAAAGGAACTAAATTGAAATAGCCACTTAGCCAAGATGTCGCAGGTTCGTAGGCAATATAATTACTTAATACATAACTAATAGACTTTGGTCTCAGGTTGTCCTATTCAAACTGTTCTCTGTCCCATTTGTCATTTACATAAGTTTCTAATTCTTTATCTGTAGGTATTTTGATTGTGAAATTTAGAGGGTCACTTAATTTAAGTTCCATTTTGTGTTCGCTTTGTCCATATGCTGTTAAGAAGAAGTCAGGTGTAATATCGTTGAATGCCGCGTTTAATGCCGTTTGTATTTTGTATGATAGTTGATTAGCATAATAAATTTCGCCGGATACATCAACGGCAGTGCTTCTTAATAAGACATTGGAACTATTATACAACATAATATAGAAGCGTTCGTAAAGCCCTTTCTCTGTTGTAAAAAACGGAGTGCTGAATGAACACTCTGTCACGAACATTTTTGTTCTTGGTGGAATTTCAAAGTTTCGACCAAGTTCTATAATAAAGTCACTGGTAGAATTGCTGTCTTGCAATCTGTAGGCACTATCAACATAGATTTTTGATATGTGAATCTATCACTCATAAATATAATACACAATAGAAATTATAATGTAATTATTATTATATGATTGGACGACAAATTAATATTAGGTGCTATTGAAGGCAGGACACCCACACAAATAATGGGGTGTAGCAAGCGATAAGGCATATACGGCAGGTAAGGATTTATTAGAAGATGTATTTTTAACCATAAAAAGAAATTGGAAGACAAAATAGGAGGTGTCAATAAACATTTTGATAAGCAAAGAATGAAACATAAAACACGCTACGCCGAAGAAATCAATGTTCAAAATAAAAAAATTGATGATGTCAAGGGTTTAGACGCCGCGTATTCAAATGTGAATGGAATAACAAGAATAGGCAACACATTATGTATTGGTGGCACTGGTGCTAAAACGGGACTGGACCACAAAGTCAATGATGTAATTGCAGACTTGTTTTTTATTCCTACTCATAATGTTCAATTAAGCGAAAGATATAAAGACGCAATGGAAGAATTAAGTAAAAATCCGGATGTGAATAGACTGGTCGGCCATTCCCTCGGCTCGTCCGTTGTTCAAGAAACCAACAATAGACACGGAAACAGTTATGCTACTACTGTTTATTCATCACCTTTTGTATCAGGAATTAATCAACAGAAAAACCCGAGATACTTACGATTTAGAAATCGTGGAGATCCTATAGCAATGTTTGATGACGCGGCGATAACTGGAGAAATAAAAAGCAATAATTTATTAGATAAACACAGTTTCAATAATTGGACAGGGCAAGGTATGACTGAAATTAATCCTACTACGGCAGTTTCTAATGGGTTTGACCCTAATTCAACACCGGAACAATAAATATATATATATAACTTATATATGACTATTGATGCGGAGAAATGGGACAAAGATATTGAATATGCTTATGAGAAAATGATAGAGCGAGAGAAGAGAAAGAATACAACATATCAAATAGTAAATATGAATGTAATTTTGGCAAGGAAGTGTTAGCCAAAAATAAGGAAGAGCACGAAAGCAATGATGTGAATCATATATACTACAGAAAAGGCAATGTCAAAGGACTTATGATAGGTCTGTATAGTGAAATTTCTAATCATGAAAATGATTATTTAAAATTACATCCAGAAAATAACAAAATGCATTATACAGATTATAGTAGAATTGGTAATACCGACTTTTTAAAAGAACAAGAAGAAAAGAAAATTCCGTTAGATGAAGATGATTTAAGTTATTTGTATAATAGAGATGAGTTATACCTTGCGAACAGCGTATACATGAACTAACAAAATCTAAACAATATTAATAATAATATGTATAGAAATAAAAACAAGCAAAACAAAATTCCATTAGAGAAGAAACTGACAAAAGAACCTACAAAATACGATAAACAATGTAAGAATGTAGATTTTGATACTACAAAAGATATAGTTGATACAAAAAACAATTATTTTATAAATACTATAAAAAATACAACTTCAAATAATTCGACTACAATGCTTCCACATAAGAAAATGTAAAAACCAAAAAATAAAATCCTAGTTTATCATCTATAAGCAATGGATAATATAATTGCAGAATCAGAACCTACAATGATTAACTCATTAAATTTTGGACTTCCAGAAACAGCACAATACATCACAGACAGAAGACACGTTAATTATTTTCGCGCAGGTGGATATATATATATATAATGCACGAGCGGGGGCAACAAACATCAGGTTTCATAAAACAGGTGAAGACAACACATATATTGATTTATCTTCTATTAGGTTATTTGCTAATCTTAAAAACACTGATGGAACGAGAAGTCATTTCTTACGTCCCTTAGGTAATTTATCAAGTTTCTTGAGTCGTTATAGATGCACTGTTGGAGGTCAGCAAGTTCAAGATATTATTGAATACAATAGACCTTGTGAATTATATAATTCCTTCAAAAGTCAAGATGCCAGAGATATGGATGATTTAGAAGGTGGCGCTAATCCTCGTTGGGATGATGACTGGCGACATACTTATGCTACTGGATTAGCAGAATTCATTGATGTTAATAATGAACGAGGAACTACTGGCACAGCACCAACCGCGGCAACATTTAAATCAGGAGACAATTATAATTGGGGCGATTTGACTTCAAGATACACTCGCCATTCGGTTGCAGGAATTCCCGGTGGTAGTTATATGAGATTAGGCCATAAGCCTTGTTGTGGTCTGTTAGAAAGCAGTTATTATTTACCGCTTCGTTATGCGCCACTTGAATTAGAAGTTACAATTGTATCGGATGAGCACGCACCAGTAATTGCACCCGATTTTACACGTAATGCAGATGGAACTTTAATCAACAACACATATACTGACAAATATGGTTATTACTTTACAACCGGCGATACTTCAACAGAGTGGGAATTGAATAACGTAATCATTCGAGCCGAGGTCATAACCTTGGACAACACGGTCAATAATAGTATAGTAAAGCATTTGTTAGAGGGTCAAAGATTGAAATTAGTATTTCCTATGTATCACACTATGACTCAATCATTCAACGCGGCAGGAACTGAAATTAATATGAACATTCTGGATCCAGATGGAAATGATCGCGCAGCACGCCAAGGAAAAGGGTTTCAAAATCCTGAACTAGATTTGACTTGGCAATTACAAATCAATAATAAGAAATATTCAGAGTTTGAATGTCAATCAATGGCAGAAACCGCATATTATTTAAAACGAGCATTACACTATTTGAACCCTGAGCAAGATGCATTTAGCATTTCCTACAAGCGGTTTAGAGAAGATAAATTTGTTATTGGTGTATCCATTGAGAAAATGCCAGATACAAATTTCACAGGATCTAATACCAAAATGGGCGGCTTACTCGTTTTTAAATTGAAGGGATCAAACAAGTCATTTACAACCGATGAAGATGTGCGAGAATTATTTGTGCATATGATTTCGGAGTCTGTTCTGGAATTAAGAGAGTCGGGCAGTGTATTATATGATTAAAATTAAAATCTATGATTAATATATAATGTATAAACTTCATAAACAAAAAAAATGAAAAAATAAAGGTAAGATCTTCTTACAATCCTCGCAAATCAAATATAGTCCAATTGATTTAAAAGATAATGAATATGTAAAACATCTGCGCGAACAAATGAAGTTAAGAAACTCACAAGAAGCATCAGTAGCATTTAGAAAACATACGCAAGAAGGACACGCCAGAGCAAATTATCAAAATGAATTAGACAGATTAACAATGGAACTACACCGCCCAAATCTACCACATAGCACATTGGAGCACCTACAAAACAGAACTGAACAGTTGAAAAAATTAACATTTACTTAAAATATATTGATATAATATTTTCTAATTAATATTATAATAAATATGGCAACTACAGCAAGTTTAGAATTCATAAACCCATATGCAAAATTTGGACTCAAGAGAGGCCTGCATATGAAGAAATCGCTAATCTAATAGGCGAAAATGACTTAATAACGGGAAAACTACCTAACAGAGATGCTACATTTTTTAAAGCAAGTCCTCAGGGCAGTTTTTGATGGAAGCGACCACTTAGAATTATTGAAAGACCAAGAAATGAGAATATTAGACAGACAAATGAGAGAACTAATGATGAGACAAGAATCACGCAGAAACGGGCACACACAATTATGCAGTTCATAGAAGAAACACGGAAGCAGAAGCACCACCACCACCGGAACAACAAACAGAGCCAATAGTTCAGCGTGATACAGAAAGTATGCAGGAAGCATCATTAACAGCACAGTTAAACGAGATGGCAAGAAAGGACGCCGAGGCGAAACAAAAAAGAAATCAAACGTTTGCAAGTGTTTTAGCAAAAGGGAGCGAGGCACTAATCAATACCCTTGCATCAAGCAAATTTTACACTAAAAAAATACAGGATATCGCTAAATCATCAACAGACACAGGAGTAGAAGCAGAACAAGAAGCAGAAGTAGTAGAAGAAGCAGAAGAGGAAGGGCGAACAGTTTCCAACTTGAGCCCAGTAGATGCAAAAAAATACGACCGTTTAAGAGAACGGCATTATGATGAAACGTGGGATGTTATCAAACCAGCATTAGAAATATTGACAAGCGTTAAACATAGAACCCCGCGTGAATTTGCTAATAACACATCCGAAATGAGCAATGTAGTTAGGAATATGTATAATTTAGGTTTGGTGTCAGAAAAAGAGTTTGATGGCTATTTAAAAATAATACAGTTGCTTGATAATGCCACAGGGAATGACCGCAAGGATGCAATTAGGGTAGATTTAGGAAAGTATTATGGCAACGTGATTTATTACAGACACATAGCACAGCAAGCACAAGTAGAAGGGGCACAAAGCAAGTCGCAAAGCCTCCCAGTCGCGCAAGCAGTTCCAGCGGCTATCCATAAATATTAATATCTAAATACAATTAATAATGATTATATTAACTAAAAATATACTGAAAAGAAAGCAGAGATTCAATGATAAATATGATGACGACAGTTTTTCAATACATAACCTAATAAAACCAAACACTCCAACAACAATACAACCACCGAAAATGATGAAAAAAGGCATACCGAGAGAATTTATTGACATTGCAACCAACACAGATACGATTGCTACGGAAACCAGAGAGATTCAAGAATCGTTATACAATGATGCAGACCAACCATTAAATATGACATTTGAAGCGTTTAAGGTAAAGGATAACCAAGACAATATGTTTAAAATAATACTTCAAAACTTCTGGCATAACACATACAAGGGAAATGAACCAACAAGAATGCAAGCAACACAAACCCTGAAAAACCAACGCGACGCAATGGTGTCAGCATTTACTACAATGCTTGACAACAACAAACCACCAGAAACATTGCCAAAGAAACCGCCAGACGAGGAGGACAGCGACGAAGAAGAAAAAAGATTCAAACTGACAAATATGATAGACATAATGCTACACAACGGCGCTACAGTAGCAGATATAATATTAAACTTATCACATAGCGCAATGGCAACAACTATAAATATCGCAGGTTTAGTCAATCAAATAACAGCAGGAAACGCACAAGGTAGCAGTAGCAATTCATCAAATGAAGCTATTAGTGTTCATAGTTCTCCACCTATTACTGGTCATAGTTCCTCATCAGAGAGTCCAGATGAAATACCAGCACCGACTGAAGACGAAGAAGAACACGGAGAAGAAAAACAAAAAGATAATTTTGAAAAATTAAAATCTAAATAATATTCTATATAATGGGTATTGGTCAAAGTAAAAACGAAGAAAAAACAGTATGGAAGACATTAAGAATTTAGGAGTAGATGAAAGAACAAGAGCAGATACTTAAATAATAAAATCTATTCAAATGTGTATCAAGAATAGAAAAATTAGAAAAGAAAAACAAACCAAGTTTCGTTACGCTATTCCAAAAGTAGATTTATGCAACTGGTCATTGTTCTAAATTAGTAATATTACTAGAAACTAATTAAATTAGTATCATAATCTGTCATTTCATCTTCTGGCATTTCATCCTCCAGTGTTTCACTTTCGGGTAATTGTGTTGAGGCATTGCTACATATATCATCTATCAAATCTTCTTCATCAACAAACATATTTTGAAATCTTAAAATCTTAGGAATTCCTCGTCCGTTGCCCTTCTTTTCAATACCTTATAAAGTTTATGCATCCACGAATTAGTATGAAAATTGTAATTACCTCTACGATAAAATCCACCGCACTTACATTGTTTTATAACCATATTAATATATTATATTAAATTAGAATATCTTTATTCATCATTTGTAATTTGAAATGCCTGTTCAAAATTGATATGGAACATTTTGTTAATGTCTTTTGAATTCATATTCACGTAGAAAAAAGAATATGGAGCAAAATTCACTGCTTGATGATACATATCTAATAATTGCTGTTTATCAACAATGGCGCTATTTTCTTCAACAAAAACTCATTAATTCACTGGCATTTTTCAACCTAAAAATATATAATGAACTGGCATTTAAACGAATGATAGGCGCTAAAAAATTATATTTTTGTGTTGAACAAAATTACGCTTACTGCGTCGTGCCTACCTCTTGTAAAAAGCCCGTGTAATAATTAACTATATCTAACAAATTTAGGATCGTCTGCGTGGTCGTCTATAACGATTATTATTGAATGCCGTTTATCTGTTGAGGTTTCATATAATTAACTATTTTCTTCTGTCTTTCAATTACATTTTCTAAATCACTATTATAATTATCAAAATAAATTTGTTCTTTTTCATCATCCACGTGCAATTCATCCCTGATGAATTTTTTAACTTCTGTAAATGTAGGGTTGTTATGGACACTGGGAGAAAATATTAAGATTCTTGCGAATGAATTTCTATAAAAATTTAAGATAAGGTTCTGGACCAAGACTGTTTTGCCTCCCGTCGAACTCGCAACTATACTGCTTCTAAATGGTAATTTTGGCACGTGCTCATATTTAGATTGTTTGAATTCATATTCAGTTATGTTTATTGGTTTTATTATTGGAAAATCTGACATATAGTTCATATTAAACATATTCAGAAAATAATTTACTCTTGTTTATTGCGTGAAAGCATTGCTATGATATGAATGGGGTCTATCGTAGTAGAACAGGCTCTTTCATCAACTTCAATCATAAGCATTGAGACTAATTAGTTTGAATTAGTTTAAACCTCGCTTGCGTTGTCCAGTGCGACGAAAACTCCATTGTTGTGCCCTCCGAATAGTCTACCATGCATGAAATAATAAGTTCAAAGACTTTTTTAATAATTATTTCATCTTATTATTTAATATGGATAGAAGTTATTCAGATTATATTGATATAAAAGATGAAGTAGAGAATATAGAACAAGTTGTTATAACTGATAATAAAACTAAAAATGCTGTTATTATTCATTAGAAATAATTAAGTTTGTGATACAATATATCAAAAATAAAATGAAAATATTAATATAAATGAGAAGAAGAAAAAAAGAATAATGCAGGTTTAAGTGTTTCTTCATCTGATGAAGAAAAAGAAGAAATTGTTAAAGAAACATCAGTTATTGAGTTTGCTTGCCCGATGTGTAAAAGACTATTAGAAATGAAAAATGAGTTAGAAATACAAAAGAAAGGAAATTGTAAATGTTCGTGTGTTCCAACAAGTTTCAACATAAGTAAAAATGATAAGAAAATGAATATTGATAAAACTAAAGACAATATCAACTTAGAAACAGATATTCATAATATTGCTATCAAATGGGGAAGGCATGCGTCACCATCAGATAATGGTGATAACGAAACACAGGAAACTATACGTGAAATGATGAAAAATAATTGTTAAAATCATTTGTTGCGAATGCGCAACTGGCAGCGTTGGGCTCACTTTTCCTATATTCACTCACGAAAGCTCCAAACACACAAATGAAACCAATCTGAATGTCATCTGATTTGATGTCCTGCGATCTGTTCTGCATGTCACGTGTCTGCTGCCATGTGAAGTGGGGTTGTGCCGCGCGGGCCGATAGCATGCTCTGGGCTATAAGCCGCCGCTTGCTCGGGCCAGCCTTGATGCACATGCACTGATCCATTCTCACATTCCTTCTTTTCCTTTTGTTGACTTCGGCTCGTCCTCCGAGCTTGCATCTGCTTGCTTCCGCATCAACTTCACGATCTCTGTGATGCGCTCCTCTTTCTTCTTCTGCTTCAAAGGGTCTTCCCTTTTCATCTGCCGCAGATTCTGTCGCTGCAAAGGCTTCTTCTCCTTGGACTTCTTGTTTGCATCTGTCTGCGTCAAGCAAAGCTTCCCTTCTCGCAAATACTCAAAGAGAACTGCAGTGTCTGCTCGAAGTTTTGTCAAAACGTCGGCCATGTTCTGACCACCGTCAATCCACCTCACAAACGCATTCTTCCGCCTGACTGTTTCTCTCAGTAAAGCGCCTTCAATTGCCATGCGTTTATCGCTGCTTGTGCTGTGACTGTCCTTGCTGAGGCAATCGTAAACTGACCGGGCATCTGCTACGTACACTCTCGAGCGTTCCTCAACAATGCGGTCCCAATGCTTCATATCGCCATACAGGGCTTCTGCAAGAACCACCGACAACCAGTCACCTGCCTCTACTGCTTCAGACAAATGAGCTGCCTCGGCTGCCAAAGTACTCCTGCAAACACGCCTTGTCTGCGAACTTTGAAAACTCAACAGGTTTGCACGCACCTCTTGTCCTTCAAGAACTCCAGGGTTCGCCAAAAGCAAGAAATATCGGCCCACCGACCGGTACTTCATGATGTTGTCTTTCTCCGGTGTGCCATTGGCATGTCCTGCGTCTGCCACATGCACCACTACTGCTGTATAAGGGTCAACATCTGACCAATACCTTTGTCTAAAATGGGCTGCTCGCCTGGCTGCTCCCACGGCTGATCGCAATCTGACCAAGTCTGCAACACAAGGATCTGCTGTGCTCCTCTGAATGCAACCGTTCTCATATGCCAAATCACGTCTCAATCGCCGTGTCACCCATCCAAGTTCACCTGCGGACGACTCCAGCGTCTCCCGTTCTGCTGCTGTAAGTCGTGCCTCAAGGTGCGTCTTGCGGTCTTTATCAATCTTAACCGGCTTCATGCTGCGAACATAATTGCTCAGTCACATCGATATGACCACCGGGAACCTGCTTTACCTCACGTCCGCGGAAGGTGTAACTGTCATAGTTGTTTGTTGCAAATTCCAAAGCCAGCGACGATTTCTGAAAAGCTTTCTTTGTCCATAACGAGGGCATCCACACCTGCTTGTGTGTCGTCTACATGCGTAACCAAAATTCCCTTCAAACGTTTGGTCGCCTCCTCACGCAAGTAAAATAGTGCGGGTTCCAATCTGGACTCTTTCCAACCATCGCTCTGCAGATGTTCTTTCAACGCCAACCAGAACAACCTTGCTGCTTCTGCAAAGCCATATATCGCCTTCCGGACCTTCAAGACTGTACTGGGCTTCACTCCCGGCAAACCGCCTCGTGGTGGAAGTAAATACAGTTCGCGCCCGATTTCTTTGCCAGAGAAATATGCATTCTTGATGTCCTCGCAAACCATCTTAAATCCAAAAGCTGCTGAAAGAGTCAAAACCAGGGATTCTGCAAATGCGGAACCAGTAGGGGCGTCACGCCGATAAGTTCCAAGCGACTTGTCTTTGAATCCTTGCACCACGATACGACTCTTTGCGAAATAAGGAGAACCAGGCTTGCCTTCGTTCTTGTTCGTCCTCACCCACCGTGTGGGAATCACACTGTGAGGGAGCTCCTGCAAAACGCGGCGGGATTCATCCTGCCAGCACCTCGCAAGCGTCCTTCTCCAACCACGCACGCCACTCCTTGGCGTCTGAACCACCATCGCCCTCAAAGAGCTGTCTGGTGTCATAGTCCAGATTCTTTAGGTTGACCTCCTTGCGGGCTTTCCTCTTCGCTGCACCACCGGATGCTTCCGCAGCCTTGCCAGCTAGAGCCGAATCCGCCAGTGCTGAATATCTGTCGTAGAAATCGTTGCGTTCCATGCCAAACAAAATAGTGTCACTGTCGACATTCTCCAGCTTATAGGCTTGCTCCTTCTCGGCGTACTGTTGTTTTGATTGCTCCGTCAGGAACTCATCTTCGGCCACTGCGAGATAGCTGAATGGAACACTGACCTCATGAGCTGCCAGCGCTTCCGCTTCTTCTCCTTCCTGCAAAACTCGCTGCCGCTTTGCCTCTCGTTCATGAGGTTCGGAAACATCTGTAGCCTCTGGAATTGGGGCCACCGAAGGTGCTCCTGTTGATTGCCAAAATCGTCTAGATCATGATCAAACTCAGCACCAACAGGCACTTCCAGATGTTCCGGCATCGGCAGATCCTTGACAGGGGGTAACCGCTCTCGCTCTTTCCGCCTCTGTTCCTGCTTCTTGGCCTTCTGCTTCTTGTCAAAGAATGCATGTGAGGATAACATCTTCTTCCTGTCCCTTTCAGGCTCATACTCCATGCGGGCCATAGACGTTGAGTTTGATGACAGGTCTTCCCGGTCTGATGCTTGTGCTGGTAGTGTAGGGGGTTCGTCGGCACCCTGTTCTTTCTCCTCAGCTCCAGCCTCTCTCTCCCTTCTCTCATCCACCGCAGGCAGTTTCTCCTCAGGCTCCTCAGGAAAACCTTCTGCAGGTGGGGCTGGTCGTGCTCGTGTGTCCAAGAAACGAGTGCCTCCGGCTGCAGGGATTGCATCCATCAGCGTAGTCTCATTGGCCGTCACCATCCAGCCTCTAATCTCTTCCTCATTGGCATGTGCCAGATGCGCAGGACTCGCGGCCATTAAAATGCCTCTGTGGGATCCAGATGATACAAAAGCCCTCTCGTCCCACCACACGTGCAACTCCACGCCAGTGATTTGGTTCGGGGGCTCCATCTGCCTGGTCATAGAAGAACACATAATCTCCAATACTGAATGGACCACGAGTGGGACGAACTCGGCGTAGTTCTGCTCTCCTCAAGGCTGAATCGTTTGCAACCTTCATAAAAGCTTCTCGTGCCGCCATGTGAATCTGATTCTTCCTGAAAAAGCGTGCGGT
This sequence comes from Effrenium voratum, assembly GCA_963377175.1. Classification (NCBI taxonomy): domain Eukaryota; class Dinophyceae; order Suessiales; family Symbiodiniaceae; genus Effrenium; species Effrenium voratum. Next base: position 103,252 of record CAUJNA010000437.1, on the reverse strand, counting down.
AGGCGTTTCAGCTGCACACTGAGCTCCAATGCGAACCACTTCTGATTCCTCTGTCAGATCAGCTGGCACACGAATGGATCTACCCAGCACCCGTTGTGATGGAGAAACCTGAGCGTCTGGTGAGGTTGTTGCGGGCTGAGTTGACGGCGGAGGTAGCCATGTACATGTCCTCCTTGCCTGCAAGCTGTTCACTCCACACCATGCGCCGCAATGTAGATTTCCATATTCCACCAGCACGTTCAACAAACGCTATCTGCCACGGGGATGCCTTGGCTGCTGAATCCACATGACAACCTTCTTCAGAGAGTCGGGATGCCAGTTCGCCCAGGAAGTACTTAGCTCTGTCCACAATCACTCCTCTCTCGGGCATACCAGCCCAGCCACTCCAGCTCATCTCGAAGCGTGTCGCCCAACAGGCTGCACACCTGAAAACCAGTGCCCTCGTCAACCACGTTCAACCAACACCACTCATCACCGTTGCTGTCCTTCTCACTGAGCGCATCCAGGCCGACAACAACGTTGAATTCATCCACATGTGGTAGCCGGGAAGGTCGAGGGATCTTCGGCTCCAACAGCCTCTGGCACTCCTTGCACCTGAACAACCTACAAGCTCGCAAGGCTATCTCTGATACCTTTGGCCTGTCACACGTAGAGCTCGTAACATGTCTGGCAGTCGTGCATGACCGAGGTTGACATGTATCCTTTGCAGCGCCAACTTCAATTCCCGGGGCAAAGCTTGCCACTTCCTTTCTCTCTCGGCCTCCTTGTGCTTCAAGGGGTCTGAAGGCCGTCCTGCTTCATCTCCAGGTTCAACTTCATCTTCTCCAACTCACGCCCCGAAGAACGTAATGCAGAATACACGTGATTGGTTTGGAAAAGGTCTCAACTGTGAACTCGGTGCCAATTGCTGCCAATCCTCCCAGCTTGTAGACAAAATGTCCTTGCTGGCCATATACAGGAGTGTCTTGCGAAGTGGAACTTCTGCTGGTTGTACATGAGGCTGGGGTTTCTTCATCCTCCGTGCGTCCACTGATGCCAGAATCAACCGGACGTCTGCCTGAGCTGACTCCAACGATCTCCACTCCTGACCAACCTCGGAGTTCTTGTCGATGATGATCCATCCACCGACGGAACCACTATCGCGGTACACCTCCATGGTGGCGTCCACGAGACTCTGCACCTTGTCATCCTTCAGGTTTGTCCACATGCCACGTTGCAGTTGTCTCGTCCGCGCACGCCGTCTCCTCAAGGTCACAGGCTTGTCCTCTGCTGGCGCTTGTTGCTCAGGTAAGACTAGCTCCTGTGCTAGTAGCTCAAAAACTGTCTTGCCTGTCCATGTGCGATCTAGATCCCGTCCAGCTTCGATCATGCCAGTCGTCAGTGAAGACGTAGCCCTTGTCCTCGCCCACGTTGCGGATGTGGTTGGTTCTCTTGCCCGTGATCCGATCTAGTGGTACAGGTGGGTCTGTTCCGTCAAGGTTTGCAAAAAGTGCACGTCTTGGAACTAAAATGGTGTCGAACCAATTCAAGCTCCACCTCCTTCAACTCCCAGCGATCTTCATCAACCATCTCCTCATCCGGCACGGGCTCCTGTTGGGCTACTGGCATTGGTTCATCCTCATCCTCATCCTCCGCCGGAAGTGCATGTTCCCCACGTAACTCTCTGATCACGTAGAGCATCTCCATCTCACGTTGAACTCCTCTGCAAATGGCTCGGCAAAGAGGTTGAGGATACTCTGATGCTTGCTTTGACCTGCTACCACCAGAGTTGCTGCCAACGATCGACTGGTGTGCTCCTTGTGGGCAAGAGCACCTCCGACAGATCTGATTCAGGAGGACCTCCGAGTTCGAAAGCCAACCAGTCCGTTTTTGCTCTGGTCGTAGGCTATCTCGATCTCGTTTGCCAAAAGGGCATTGATCTGCAACGGCGAACTTGCCGTCCATCTCCTTTATGATCTCCATCATGATCTGGCGGTAGGTCCAAGCCTTCGAGCTGACCGGGTTCTCCACCAAATAGAACCTTGCATGATTGAACTGGTACTTGCAGATGTCCCTGACCAAACGCAGTGTCTGCAAGCCGACGGTCTTCCTCAGGAATTGCCATCTATCGTCTGGGGTCATGTTGGTCATGATGCTCCAGATTCTGCAGTCAAAGGCAATGATCGTCAGGAAGGGTCGGTGATGATGTAGTACCTGAAATACATGCCGTCGTCCAAGCAGGTCGTAACCGTCCAAAAGATCCAGCGGCTGACTGCATGTCCATCCCCATTCCGAACTCGCCACTCTCGTTGTCCCGAAACGACCTCCGAAGGGCTCGAAGATCACCGTGTTCGTGAAGCCTTCCGTGGCTGCCTGCTCTGCCAGGGTGTAGTTTCTCCGCAGTGCTGCCCAAGTCCGACTGTCTGAGGTTCGCAACCTTCCCATCGTCCTGGCCAACTCCTTAGCTCGCCGTAGAGATAACTCCCCACGTTGATCTTCCAGACGAACGCCACGTGCTCCAAACTGAACCTTGCAGCTCACTTGCTCCACCTCCATCTCATCATGCCGGTAGTCCGTATACATCAGGGAGTAGGCTGCTTCACGGCCCAGGTAGACGAAGAAGTCATCGTTCACCGACTGAAAACCAGTGCCCTCGTCAACCACGTTCAACCAACACCACTCATCACCGTTGCTGTCCTTCTCACTGAGCACATCCAGGCCGACAACAACGTTGAATTCATCCACATGTGGTAGTCGGGAAGGTCGAGGGATCTTCGGCTCCAACAGCCTCTGGCACTCCTTGCACCTGAACAACCTACAAGCTCGCAAGGCTATCTCTGATACCTTTGGCCTGTCACACGTAGAGCTCGTAACATGTCTGGCAGTCGTGCATGACCGAGGTTGACATGTATCCTTTGCAGCGCCAACTTCAATTCCCGGGGCAAAGCTTGCCACTTCCTTTCTCTCTCGGCCTCCTTGTGCTTCAAGGGGTCTGAAGGCCGTCCTGCTTCATCTCCAGGTTCAACTTCATCTTCTCCAACTCACACCCCGAAGAACGTAATGCAGAATACACGTGATTGGTTTGGAAAAGGTCTCAACTGTGAACTCGGTGCCAATTGCTGCCAATCCTCCCAGCTTGTAGACAAAATGTCCTTGCTGGCCATGCACAGGAGTGTCTTGCGAAGTGGAACTTCTGCTGGTTGTACATGAGGCTGGGGTTTCTTCATCCTCCGTGCGTCCACTGATGCCAGAATCAACCGGACGTCTGCCTGAGCTGACTCCAACGATCTCCACTCCTGACCAACCTCGGAGTTCTTGTCGATGATGACCCATCCACCGACGGAACCACTATCGCGGTACACCTCCATGGTGGCGTCCACGAGACTCTGCACCTTGTCATCCTTCAGGTTTGTCCACATGCCACGTTGCAGTTGTCTCGTCCGCGCACGCCGTCTCCTCAAGGTCACAGGCTTGTCCTCTGCTGGTGGTGCTTGTTGCTCAGGTAAGACTAGCTCCTGTGGTAGTAGCTCAAAAACTGTCTTGCCTGTCCATGTACGATCTAGATCCCGTCCAGCTTCAGCTCGATCATGCCAGTCGTCAGTGAAGACGTAGTCCTTGTCCTCGCCCACGTTGCGGATGTGGTTGGTTCTGTTGCCCGTGATCCGATCTAGTGGTACAGGTGGGTCTGTTCCGTCAAGGTTTGCAAAAAGTGCACGTCTTGGAACTAAAATGATGTCGAACCAATTCAAGCTCCACCTCCTTCAACTCGCAGCGATCTTCATCAACCATCTCCTCATCCGGCACGGGCTCCTGTTGGGCTTCTGGCATTGGTTCATCCTCATCCTCATCCTCCGCCGGAAGTGCATGTTCCCCACGTAACTCTCTGATCACGTAGAGCATCTCCATCTCACGTTGAACTCCTAAAGAGGTTGAGGATACTCTGATGCTTGCTTTGACCTGCTACCACCAGAGTTGCTGCCAACGATCGACTGGTGTGCTCCTTGTGGGCAAGAGCACCTCCGACAGATCTGATTCAGGAGGACCTCCGAGTTCGAAAGCCAACCAGTCCGTTTTTGCTCTGGTCGTAGGCTATCTCGATCTCGTTTGCCAAAAGGACATTGATCTGCAATGGCGAACTTGCCGTCCATCTCCTTTATGATCTCCATCATGATCTGGCGGTAGGTTCAAGCCTTCGAGCCGACCGGGTTCTCCACCAAATAGAACCTTGCATGATTGAACTGGTACTTGCAGATGTCCCTGACCAAACGCAGTGTCTGCAAGCCGACGGTCTTCCTCAGGAAGTGCCATCTATCGTCTGGGGTCATGTTGGTCATGATGCTCCAGATTCTGCAGTCAAAGGCAATGATCGTCAGGAAGGGTCGGTGATGATGTAGTACCTGAAATACATGCCGTCGTCTCGCTTCTCCAAGCAGGTCGTAACCGTCCAAAAGATCCAGCGGCTGACTGCATGTCCATCCCCATTCCGAACTCGCCACTCTCGTTGTCCCGAAACGACCTCCGGAGGGCTCGAAGATCACCGTGTTCGTGAAGCCTTCCGTGGCTGCCTGCTCTGCCAGGGTGTAGTTTCTCCGCAGTGCTGCCCAAGTCCGACTGTCTGAGGTTCGCAACCTTCCCATCGTCCTGGCCAACTCCTTAGCTCGCCGTAGAGATAACTCCCCACGTTGATCTTCCAGACAAACGCCACGTGCTCCAAACTGAACCTTGCAGCTCACTTGCTCCACCTCCATCTCATCATGCCGGTAGTCCGTATACATCAGGGAGTAGGCTGCTTCACGGCCCAGGTAGACGAAGAAGTCATCGTTCACCGACTGAAAACCAGTGCCCTCGTCAACCACGTTCAACCAACACCACTCATCACCGTTGCTGTCCTTCTCACTGAGCACATCCAGGCCGACAACAACGTTGAATTCATCCACATGTGGTAGTCGGGAAGGTCGAGGGATCTTCGGCTCCAACAGCCTCTGGCACTCCTTGCACCTGAACAACCTACAAGCTCGCAAGGCTATCTCTGATGCCTTTGGCCTTTGACACACGTAGAGCTCGTAAACATGTCTGGCAGTCGTGCATGACCGAGGTTGACATGTATCCTTTGCAGCGCCAACTTCAATTCCCGGGGCAAAGCTTGCCACTTCCTTTCTCTCTCGGCCTCCTTGTGCTTCAAGGGGTCTGAAGGCCGTCCTGCTTCATCTCCAGGTTCAACTTCATCTTCTCCAACTCACACCCCGAAGAACGTAATGCAGAATACACGTGATTGGTTTGGAAAAGGTCTCAACTGTGAACTTGGTGCCAATTGCTGCCAATCCTCCCAGCTTGTAGACAAAATGTCCTTGCTGGCCATGCACAGGAGTGTCTTGCAAAGTGGAACTTCTGCTGGTTGTACATGAGGCTGGGGTTTCTTCCTCCTCCGTGCGTCCACTGATGCCAGAATCAACCGGACGTCTGCCTGAGCTGACTCCAACGATCTCCACTCTTGACCAACCTCGGAGTTCTTGTCGATGATGACCCATCCACCGACGGAACCACTATCGCGGTACACCTCCATGGTGGCGTCCACGAGACTCTGCACCTTGTCATCCTTCAGGTTTGTCCACATGCCACGTTGCAGTTGTCTCGTCCGCGCACGCCGTCTCCTCAAGGTCACAGGCTTGTCCTCTGCTGGTGGTGCTTGTTGCTCAGGTAAGACTAGCTCCTGTGGTAGTAGCTCAAAAACTGTCTTGCCTGTCCATGTACGATCTAGATCCCGTCCAGCTTCAGCTCGATCATGCCAGTCGTCAGTGAAGACGTAGTCCTTGTCCTCGCCCACGTTGCGGATGTGGTTGGTTCTCTTGCCCGTGATCCGATCTAGTGGTACAGGTGGGTCTGTTCCGTCAAGGTTTGCAAAAAGTGCACGTCTTGGAACTAAAATGATGTCGAACCAATTCAAGCTCCACCTCCTTCAACTCCCAGCGATCTTCATCAACCATCTCCTCATCCGGCACGGGCTCCTGTTGGGCTTCTGGCATTGGTTCATCCTCATCCTCATCCTCCGCCGGAAGTGCATGTTCCCCACGTAACTCTCTGATCACGTAGAGCATCTCCATCTCACGTTGAACTCCTAAAGAGGTTGAGGATACTCTGATGCTTGCTTTGACCTGCTACCACCAGAGTTGCTGCCAACGATCGACTGGTGCGCTCCTTGTGGGCAAGAGCACCTCCGACAGATCTGATTCAGGAGGACCTCCGAGTTCGAAAGCCAACCAGTCCGTTTTTGCTCTGGTCGTAGGCTATCTCGATCTCGTTTGCCAAAAGGACATTGATCTGCAATGGCGAACTTGCCGTCCATCTCCTTTATGATCTCCATCATGATCTGGCGGTAGGTCCAAGCCTTCGAGCCGACCGGGTTCTCCACCAAATAGAACCTTGCATGATTGAACTGGTACTTGCAGATGTCCCTGACCAAACGCAGTGTCTGCAAGCCGACGGTCTTCCTCAGGAAGTGCCATCTATCGTCTGGGGTCATGTTGGTCATGATGCTCCAGATTCTGCAGTCAAAGGCAATGATCGTCAGGAAGGGTCGGTGATGATGTAGTACCTGAATTACATTCTTCTCCGAGCAGGTCGTAACCGTCCAAAAGATCCAGCGGCTGACTGCATGTCCATCCCCATTCCGAACTCGCCACTCTCGTTGTCCCGAAACGACCAGTGCTGCCCAAGTCCGACTGTGTGAGGTTCGCAACCTTCCCATCGTCCTGGCCAACTCCTTAGCTTGCCGTAGAGATAACTCCCCACGTTGATCTTCCAGACGAATGCCACGTGCTCCAAACCTTGCAGCTCACTTGCTCCACCTCCATCTCATCATGCCGGTAGTCCGTGTACATCAGGGAGTAGGCTGCTTCACGGCCCAGGTAGACGAAGAAGTCATCGTTCACCGACTGACACGCAGGTGGAGAACTCGTGACCGTCTTGTGTTCTCGAGCTCCAGGTCGTAGGCCACCTTCACCGCGTAATGCCGTGTACCAGTCTCTAACAACTCCAGCTCCTGATTCAACTCGCATGACCTTCTTCTTCATGAACAACACCGCATCCAACGCCACCAGCGCCGCAATGCTCAGAAGCAAAGGTGATGGCGGCAATTCGGAAACTTCGAATGCTTTTCGCTCAGGTGTTCAGGTCCCAGGCTTTGGTGACCTACTTTGCAGAGACAACTGCCGATGAAGAGGCCCTGGTCGGAACCCCAGAGAAACTGGTGCGTGACGGCGAGGCGCGGTATCGTTTGGCCAGCAAAGCGGTCAGGCAGAACTGGGGCGGGCCGAGAATCTGTTCCCGGAGAACATGATGACGATTTGAGTTCGGTGAGCACTACTGAAACAGTGTGCGAAACCGAAGACGAACATGGGAATGTTCGTAAGTTGACTAAAGCGGAAATTTTGATCCGAAAGATGGGAAAGAAAGAACTGAAGAAAGAAATGAAGCGCGCTCCGTCTTCTCGCAAGCATAGCCCTCCGGGAGCGATTTCGAATACTCTTCTCGCCGCTTCCTCAAATGCATACAGGAAGTGCACGCGGTATCCACCAAAGCCACATGCGATTCGTTGACGCCGGTGCCATCGTCCGTGAGCTGATGATGAACCTTCATCGCATCTTCTGCGCAACCACCGATTTGTATTCGACCTTCATCTTCATCTGCAGCAAAAGCACATTCCATGCGGTCACGAAGTGCTTCAACGCAACCAATTCTGACTGAATTCTCACCATGCAATTGCCCCCCTCGAGCCGCGGGGGCGTCCATCACATTCTCAAAGACCACCTCGCGGTTCTTCTTCTTGCCCTTGTTCTTGTTGACGCAGTTGCAGTTATCGTTGCTGTTGGCGCTGCCAGTGTTGTTGTCGTTGCCACTGCTGGCCAGCTGCTATCCGCGTTGTTGTTGCTGCTGCTGTTGGTGTTGCTGCTGCTAATGTTGTTCTTGTTTTTGTTGCTAACGGCTTCGCAGGCAGCCACGGCAGCTGCTGCTAGCCATCGTTTCGCGGTTGCTGCGGCGGTTGCAGTTCGGGTTTGTCGCTGTCGCTGCGCGGCTGTTGGTTTTGCCGGCAGCGCCGCCACTGGTGTTGTAGGTTTAGTCCTCGCCATTGTCGTTGCTGCTGTTGCTGCGGTTGTTGCTTCTTGCTACTGTTACCTTTGCGGTTGGTGTAGCTCTTGCTTTTGTTGCTGCTGCTAATGATGCTTTGCTGTTGCTGCTGCTCTTGTCGTTGTTGCTGTTTCTATTGCCGTCTTCATTGTCACGACGGCTGCTGCTGCTGTTGTTGCTACTGCGGTTGCTGCTGCTCCTGATGTTGTCGTCGATGACACTGATATTGGTATTGATGTTGGTGTTGGTGCCGTTGCCGCTGTTTCTGTTGTTTTTTTCTGTTGCTGTTGCTGTTGCCATTGTCGTCGCTGCTTCTGCTGCTGCTGCGACGCTTGTTGCTGATTTGGTTGGGGTTGTGGTTCTGGCTGCGGTTCGACAAGCTGTTCTTAAGTTAGTAATTCTGCGTGTTGTTTCTGCGGCTACTCACAGGGGAACAGACTGCGCCAGCCTGGCCTTGAAGAACAGATATGCCTTTCAAAGATCACGCGCGCTTAGGCAAAAGAGGGGCCTTGCCCTGAATTTGTGCTACAGTTGACAGGCGTCATAATTTCTTAAAGCGCCGGGTTGACCGAAACGTGACCTTCGACAAATAATTGCTGGCTGGCTGGGGCTGTCAGCGCTGGAAACTATCGGCGAATCACGGTTGCGTGGGCCCTGAGCGCTGGTGGGCGAAATTGGCAATAAACTCAACATTGCTCATTTGTTTGAATCTCAGATTTTTCAATCGACAACCAATAGGACCAATATCCGATTTTCCAAGCACCGACGTGAAAACCAAACTTTCGACAAATCTAAATATTGTTGAGCCCTTCAAATCACGCAGGCACCGTTGGCCAGGAGCCAGAACACCCTTCAGCAAACAGCACTGGGCTCAAATTGCAGGTCACCAGCTGCCAACCTGGAGCTGGCAGCTGGCAGCTGCCAGTCTGGAACCGGAAACTGCCAGCTCCAGACTGCCAGCTCCAGACTGTCAGTCCGGAGCTGGCCTGTCTGGAGTTGGCAGCTGGCAGCTGACAGTCTGCAGCTGGCAGTCTGGCAGCTGGCAGTCTGCAGCTGGCAGTCTGCAGCTGGCAGTCTGTTGGCAGTCTGCAGCCGGCAGTCTGCATCTGGCAGCCTGCAGCTGGCAGCCTGCAGCTGGCAGCCTGCAGCAAGGTTTGGTCACAAAACCCTTCAAAATCCCGACCCCCGTTTTGTGACCGTTCCGACCTCGGAATGGTCACAAAATTTCGGCGAGGTCCCGGAAGACCCCCCGACCCCCCAAGCCAGAAAGAGCGTTTTTTGTCCCAGGCTCCCGTTTTGCGACCGTTCCGAGGGGTCGGGATTTTGAAGGGTTTTGTGACCAAAACTTGCTGCAGACTGCCAGCTGCAGACTGCCAGCAGACTGCCAGCTGCAGACTGCCAGCTGCCAGCTGCAGACTGCCAGCTGCAGACTGCTAGCTGCCAGACTGCCAGCTGCAGACTGTCAGCTGCCAGCTGCCAACTCCAGACAGGCATCTCACAGCTCTGCACTGGCAGCTGCCGTGCCAGCTGCGGACTGGTCTGGAGCTGGCAGTTTCCGGTTCCAGACTGGCAGCTGACAGCTGCCAGCTCCAGGTTGGCAGCTGGTGACCTGCAATTTGATGCCCAGTGATACTTGCTGAAGGGTTTTCCGGGTTGCCCAGTGCAGTTTTTACACATGTTTGCCCTATAACCCCTGGCCAACGGTGCTTGCGTGATTTGAAGGGCCTACTGCTCAACAATATAGATTGTCGAAAGTTGGGTTTTCACGTCGGTGCATTGAAAATCGATTGTTGGCTGCCGATTGAAAAATCTTAGATTCAATCAAATGAACAATGTTGGGCACAGGGGGGTTTATTGCCAATTTCGCCCACCAGCGCTCAGGGCCCACACAACCGTGATGTTTCCAGCGCTGACGGCCCCAGCCAGCCAGCAATTATTTGCGAAGGTTACGTTGCGGCAAACACGGTGCTTTAAGAAACCATGATGCCTGTCAACTGTAGCACAAATTCAGGGCAAGGCCCCTCTTTTGCCTAGGCGCGCGCGATGTTTGACAGGCGTATATTGTCTTCAACGCCAGGCTGGTGCAGTCTGTTCCCCTGTGAGTAGCAGCAGCAACAACAGGCAGAATTACTAAGTTGCAGCAAGGACAACCGGAGGAAGCGCCAGAACCACAAACCAAATCAGCAACAAGCGCCGCAACAGCAGCAGCAGCAGCAGCAACAGCAACAGCAACAGAAAAAGCAACAGAAACAGCGGCAACGGCACCAACACCAACATCAATACCAATATCAGTGTCATTGACGACAACATCAGGAACAGCAGCAACAGCAGTAGCAACAACAGCAGCAGCAGCAGCCGGCGTGACAATGAAGACGACAATAGAAACAGCAACAACGACAAGAACGGCAGCAACAACAAAGCGTCATTAGCAGCAGCAACAAAAGCAAGAGCTACACCAACCGCAAAGGTAGCAGTAGCAAGAAGCAACAACCGCAGCAACAGCAACGACAATGGCGAGGGCCAAACCTACAACACCAGCGGCGCCGCTGCCAGCAAAACCAACAGCCATGCAGCAACAACGACAACGCCGACAGCGACAAACCCAAACTGCAACCACCGCAGCACGCGAAACCGATGGCTAGCAGCAGCTGCCGCGGCTGCCTGCGAAGCCGTTAGCAACAAAAAACAAGCAGCAGCAACAACAACGCCGATAGCAGCTGGCCAGCAGTGGCAACGACTACAACACTGGCAGCGCCAACAGCAACGATAACTGCAACTGCGTCAACAAGAACAAGGGCAAGAAGAAGAACAGCAGCAGCGACATCAGCAACAGCATCCCAACGCCAGCGACAGAAACAGCAACAACAACCAAAACAGCATCAGCCGCAGCCAACAGCGGCAACATCAGCGACTTTTCATCTTCGACCGCAGTCGCGCCCGCCGCAGCCGCCATCACCACTACCACTACCACCACCGCCGCCATCCAACAACAGCAACCACAGGAGCAGCAACAACGGCTAGCGACAGCAGTGACAGCAATAGTACCATGTTCGCAGCATTTCACGCAACCATGACAACAATGAAAAAGAACAGGCCGTGACTGAGAATCCGCCGTTTCATGGAAGAACTGCTTGCGCGCAAGGAGGCTAAGTAATTTGAAGATGCGCGCAGCTCGCGTCTAATCTGAAGCTATACCTAGAGGCACCGGCTATAACCCGACGTCGTTGCCAGCCACTTGGCTGTTTCAATCACAAAGATTCTGGCAGAGCTTTTTCATGGCTGTTGTCTCTACACACAAACTGAAGAAACCAGACAGACCGCAGGCACAAACAAGCAAGCAAACACAGGCGACAGCTGCAAACAAGCAAGCAAACGGGCAAAGCACCAAAACGCTCGTGATGTGTCTGCGGTTTATCCAAAGTCTCCTGTTGCCCTTTCCTTGCTGGTGCCAGTACACTTGTACACTTGCTGCCGGCAACATGGATCGTGCGATATTCTCGCATCAGCAGCAGCAGCGGCCCAGTAGAAGGCCCACCAGCTTTTGGCGCAACTTGCTCACAATCAAGCCCCAGGCCTAGCCCTTTCTTGCGTCTCTGCCCACGGAGAGCGATTCGCTCTCCATACTAAGAGTCAAGCTTTACGCGGCGCTGACAGCCTTTACGCGAAGCGCGCGGTGTGCGCACCTGGGGTTGGGGGGCGCGGCGTTGCTCAACGCAATCTCACAGCATGCTTGTCAGAACGGCCAGCCAACCCCGGATTCAAAACCAACCCCCGAATGCCACAAAATTTCTTTGTAGGTGTCGGGCTTCTTCCGGCGGTCATCCAGCTCGGTGCAGCCAGCGTCCTGATCCATGCCACCCTTCTCATCGTCGTCCTCCGTGGTGTGAACCATCATGCAGTAGGCCTCTGTCCACACCAACTCCGCCTCGTCTTCATCCAAGTCCTCCAGAGTAGGCGGACTTACTCGGGCCCTTGGACTTGCCGGATTTGCCCTTGCCTTTGCCTTTGCTCTTGCCCTTGCCACGATGAGGACCGGCTTTGCTTGTCTTGGGACAAGCCGCATCTCCTGCCCAGTGTCCAATCTGATGACATGCTGAGCACCTGCTCTTGGACTTCTCCCGCTCGATGAGTTGCCGCCGTTCATCTCCGCCACCAGAAGCCTTGTAGAAGCCGCAGGACTTCTGAACGTCACGGAGCTTTCGGCGTGCCTCTTGATAACTCGAGCGGTTCTTGTTCATCACCGCGTAGGCCTCCCCGACGTCACCATCTTGGGAAGCTCCACAATTGGACTTCTCCTCGTAATGATCCTCCTCCTGCACCTGCATTGCCTCTTCTTCCCAGTCTTCTCCCTCGTGCTCGCCATTCTCCTCGCCGTACTCATCGTACTCACCGTAGAAAGCCTCCTCGGGTTCTGCCACATCTTCATCCTGAACTGCATATCCACGCCGAGGAAATTGTCCGGGTTGTCGTCGAGCTTCTGGTCTCCAGGAAGTCTTCTCACGCTCATGCAGGTTGTGGAAGGAAACACGAAGTGACTGCTCAATCCCCTTTCTCTCATAAGCGTTCTTATTTGCCAGCAAAATAGATCGACGATCTTCACAGGATAAATGGCAGCCCTTGAGCAGGAAGTAGCTCAAAAGATCCTCACTCATGGCCGAAGTCTCATCCAAGTCACAGAGATCCTGCCATGCCTGCAACTTCTTCCGGAGGTATTGATCAATTGGCTCGCCTCGTCTTCGAACGGCGTGTTCGAAGAAATGATCAAATGCTTCTGTCTTGCGGATGATGCCCTCCTTCTCAATCTGCTGCAGTGCTGCAAAAATCTCTTTGTAACCATCTACTTTCTTCAACTTCGCGGGCTCCAGGACCAAAGGCTCCACAGTCTTCCACGCTTCGCCATGTAGGCAATTGACCAGCTTCAAAGCGAACCTTTTCTGCTTCCGATCCAAATCTGCTGCCTCCTTTTCTGGTGAGTCGCCCTCGCCCTCCAGGGTTGCGTATGCGAACAACACTCTGCGGCGGCATTCCTTCATCAAGCTCGCTATCTCGCCTGTATAATGCGGAATACCATCCTTATCGACAACAATCTCTGTATCAGACCAGAAAGGTTTGCCTCCTCCAGTCGCGGGCGCGGATGCCATGGAGCACCAGCTCCGCTACCAGTGCGAATGCGCAACTGGCAGCGTTGGGCTCACTTTTCCTATATTCACTCACGAAAGCACCAAAGGTGAAACACACAAATGAAACCAATCTGAATGTCATCTGATTTGATGTCCTGCGATCTGTTCTGCATGTCACGTGTCTGCTGCCATGTGAAGTGGGGTTGTGCCGTGCGGGCCGACAGCATGCTCTGGGCTATAAGCCACCGCTTGCTCGGGCCAGCCTTGATGCACATGCACTGATCCCAAATCCACGCAATGCATGCCAAAGTCAATCCATGCTCCTAGGCTGGTAAACCTAGGCGATTCTCACATTTGTATTATTATTTATAATGCAAGATGTTATAAATAATATTATTAAATTCATTGATGTAAAAGAATTGAAATTAAATAATTTTATTCAGTCATATAACGAAAATGATATATTAATTAAGTTTGTTAATGACTTTAGAAATAGTAAAATTGATTTTAACATGTTTCATAATTCTATTAATTACTGTATGCTGATTTATTTGAACAATCAGATTTAAATTTTATTGTAAAAGAATATATTCATATACTTTAAGTTTTATTGCTAACTATGATAATAAAAATGCTATTCAGTTTTCTGAACTTACATTGAGAAAAATGAATAATATTTACAAGAATAGTAACATTAATGTTGTTAATGTGTTTGAATGCATTAAATGTTTAATAATTTATATTACAGATAATATTGAAAAGGTTCATAAATATTCAAAATTTAGAAAAACTATTTTTTGGAATTTAATTGGTAAATTGAATAATAATTTAACGAGTTATACAATAACTAATGTTGAATTGACTTATAATGATATGGTTTTGTAAAATAAAAGTTTAGTTTGAAAAGTGTTATTTTATAATATAATATATATTTACATGGATGAAGAACTAGATAAGATTGTTAAAAAACTGAATAAGGTTTTAGACCAGAATAAGGATATTTGAGAAATCTTACAAGAAATGGAAAACAAGAAACCGTTAACAAACAATTATCAAAGTAAAGAAGTAGATAGAACCAGTGGTGAATATAAAAAGAAAAGAAATATTTATTTAAGCAAACTTAATAACAAAGAAATTAAAGAACCGAAGTCCTCCACTATGGCATTTTATCAAGTTGACTATGATGAAAACACGGGGGTTTATTCATAGATAATATTATCTAAATATCTTTAATAATGAACGTGAGTAGGGCGCGTCATCAACCTGTCGCTGTCTCTAAACTGGTGGTTTAGTGGCCCCAAGCTGGTGGTTTAGTGGCCCCAAACTGGTGGTTGCTGTCCCCGGCCATTATTTCAATTCATAATGTTTAACCATACTACAATTATAACATGTAAACTCCTATATGTTGTAATTACATTAAAAACATGGTTCATACATTACCTTAAAGGTTGTTTCGTGTAAATAACGTATTTAAAGTTTCTTTTATAGTATAGTATTATGAGCCATTCGGATGCTGAAGAAAAATTGGGTTGCACTATGGTTTATCCATGTAGAAGAGACTTTCATAAAATGTATGATAGAGTGAATATGACAGAATTATTTTACAAATCGTGCAAGGAATGTAGAGGAAAAAGCCAAAGCAACTAAAGAAAGCAAAAAAGAACAGAAAACAAACCAACAACAGAACATAAGAACAAACATGCACAAAATCAAACCTTTAATACCTTAGATTGAACGCACTGGACCTTCCCCATCTTTCCATACACATTTCATGATAATTTAATTTTATTATGAAATTTCTATGTTCTATCTACCTAACATTGCCCGTAATATTTCTACACAATTTATGATAAAAAAAATATATTGTAAAATAATGTATCATATTTTTTGGAATAATATTTTCTTAAATTTATTTGTTGAAAATTATGAAAATTTATTGTTTGGAAAATTATATTTAAAAAAAAACTTTGATTCTTAAAATTGATTTTTGTTTTTTTTGTTAAAAAAATGAATGAACTTAACCTTCCCCATCCTTTATACCAGCCAATAACCATATCCTATAAGCTACCCTATACTCCTACTTCCACTCCAGCATCCTAACAATGAGGTTGAGACTGTTATGAAATGTTTTGAGTTGAAATAGGCATAATGAATAAGGATGATAAATTGAATAGTGAAAAAATGGTTGAAAAATGGTGTCTTGGCGCGGGGGGGGCTACACTAGGATACCCCAAAAAGATGGGCAAGGCCTACTCTAACTCTTGCGCCAGAGCGCCGCCTGCGCCGCCGCCGCCAGCAGCGCCTCGGCCGCGCGTCACGCGCCAAGCCAGCAGAGCAGGCGACGGCCCATGCAGAAACTGGGGGGTTGGGGGTTGCTTGGTTGGGGTCGGGGGGTTGCTTGGTTGGTTGGTTGGTTGGGAAATTGCTTGGTTGCTTGATTGGGAAGTTGCTTGGTTGCTTGATTGGGAAATTGCTTGGTTGCTTGGTTAGTTAGTAGTTGGTTGCTTGGTTAGTTGGTTATATAGTTGGTTGGTTGGTTGGTTAGTTGGTTAGTTGGTTGGATGGTTAGTTGGTTATTTGGTTGGTTGGTTAGTTGGTCGGGTGGTTGGTGGGTTGGTTTGTTGGTTCGTGGGTTCGCCAAGCGATACGCCTCTGGAAGTCGTGGTGATGATGTTGTTGTTGCTGCTGCTGCTGTTGTTTGTTGTTGGCGTCCTAAAGTGATATCCTAAATGAGTTTGCTTTGGAATCCAATTTGGAAATCCAAAAAGGTTCAGTTGGGGTTCCCCCCGAACAATTGTGTTTGACGTTTTCCCTGTGTTGCGTTGTTGAAACCATCCATGTTGGGGTGTGTCAAAAAAGTTTGTCCCCTCCAATTGGCACTTGTGCTTTCCTTCTGGTTTCGATTGAAAACCATCCCTTGCAGGGCTCAACCACTGGATACATTCCCATGTGGGGAAGTCTTCGGAGAGCTGCCTGTGGATGGAACAAATGGCTGGCCGATTGGCAACATAGGTGGTTGGTGTTTTTTTTGGTTTATCCCTATTATATTGTGGTGATTGGTTTGACATCCAATTGGCAATTGTTCTTCCATCCACAGTAGGTTGTACATGGGTCTCTCTCAACATTAGTTTAGACCCGCAACGCGTGGATGGTTGTCCTTTAGTTTCCCAAGTTATATCCAGCCATTTTAGGGGGGTCCTGAGACAAAGCCACAACATGGGTGTCAACACGACAGCACTGTTGTTCTTTGCGAATTTTCTGAGACATGGTGGTACCTTCCCGTTAACGGGCCAGCCCGCCCAAATCAATCGAAAACCGCCACCCCAAATTGGTATTTGTCCAAGTGACCCAAATCCTGCATGTGGAGGGTTTCTATATTTGAACCCAACCCTAAGATTCCCAACGCTGAGAACCAGCAAAAAGGGCGCTCAATAGTCCAGCTGTGCATTTCCAGCTTCTCCGCAGTCCGCTTCTCGCCTTAATCCCTGGCCTTCGTCCAGTGGATGTCCGAATCCGAGGTTCCAAAAAACAACAGTGAGTAACAACCAGTTGGCAGTCCCAACCAAAGGGCGCAGTCAGCGCCCATATTTGTCCGAGATTCCCCCAGGAAGTGGACGGATCACAATTGGCTTCCTATGCGCTAACTGATTGTTACTCACTAAAAACGTCGCCAGTGGCCGTTCGCCACGGAGCCCCGCATCTGCGGCAAGCCCTGGAATTGGAAGTTCAGATTCGGTAAGGGTGAAACTTGGTCGTAGAAAAGAAAAAGCATCGGCCAGTGGTTTTGGCATTAGCCAGTTCTTGGGTTCCCAAGAACTTCCTGAAAAGGCAATCCACACGCCTCGGCTGGACGTGTTTTTGTGAGTAGCTAGTAGCGGAGGGCCTGGCGGGCTCCGAGCCGGCCTGGTGTCCTTTCGGAAAAATGGAAGATGGCACTGGCAAATGATAACTGAACCAAACAAACGGGTCCCAAACAGTTTTGACGCACAGCCATTTATCTTCAACCACAAAAAAAGGCTTAAAAGGACACCCCTGGCTCCAAGTCCTAGTACTGGCTCCAGTCAACCGCGGCAAAGGTGGAGCTTCCCCATGTCAGTTGGTTGAAGAAAGGGTCTTCTCGAACGCTCAGGATGCTGTAACGCCAGGATTCGTCTTTTTTAAGCATCCCCTGCAGCAAGCCAACGAGTTTGCCAGGGTAGTTGCACGAGTGATGTTTGTGACCATGTTTGTCTGGCATCAAAATGAGACCTCGTTGTGCATGCCCACGCCGTCTCTGAAGAATGGCCTGAAAGGTGACTCCAAGAGAAAACACATCGCACTTCATGCCGTGTGGCTGATACTTCTCAATTTCTCCAGCTGCGTAGCCGGGCGTGCCCACCCGCCTTCCTCCCGGCAACCTCTGTTGCTCAGGCGGAAGGAAAGCAGTGCATCCAAAATCTGAAAGCATGATGCTCAACCCACCCAGACTCGAATCCGAATGATTTAGCAGCACGTTCTGGGGCTTCAAGTCGCGATGGACTAAGCGCTTCTGGTGCATGTAGGCAACGGCGAAAACCATCTGAGCCATGAGATCCCGGCATGTCTGCAACCATCTGATGTCCAAGTGTTTGCCAGAGTTGTCGGCCTCTCTCAGAACAAACTTGTCAAGACTTGTGTCGGCAAGCCCCATCAGAATGCCTTTCCTTTGATCAAATGGAAGGCCTGCATCAGCACGGATTGCAAACCGCATCTCGCTACAGTCATGAATTTGCGCGAAGAATCTATGGTTCAAAGTGAGCGCGACCTCCGCTTCTTTTTGAATGTCTTGCTGGTTCATGCGCGGCGTTGCAAGCTTCAGTGCGTATCTACTCGGCACGTGATTACCTTGCGGCTTGCGTCAGTGCCAAGACCGCCCAAATGGGCGAACTTAACAGAACGCTGTCAACAAAGCTTCGACAAGCTGCACCACAAACTTGCTGGTTCTTAGTAGGGAATGCGAGAATGACCCCGGTTCCAACCATCCCTTAATGGGTTAACCACTGGTTGGTTGGTTTCATTCCCTACGACCAGAACCGGCAAGCAAAGCCCAAGCCGCACCACAAAGCCAACAAACAAAAAGTTCAACACCCAGTGCTCAGGGCTCAGGTAACCCTGGGGGGGGGGATACCCCTTTTTTGTTGGTCATGTTTAGAGGGAAACCACCTGGGAAAAAAGGGACAAAGGGCGCCACTCAACATCTGAGGCGTGTCCCCCCTTTCCGTTGGAGTTCTCCGTGGACTGCTCTTATGTGTGCAGGCATAAGAGGGCTGTCCGAAGTGGAGGGCCCTTTCTGAACCCGTTGGGTTTCCTTGCGTTTCCCTTTAAACAGGGCTCCAACAAGGGCCCTCCATTTAGAGCAACCCTCATGAAGTAGATGTGTAATCTTATGCAGGGGAGAGTTTGCTGGGATATGTTTAGAACACCCTCTTGCCTAAGCAGCTGCTTTGCCCTGTTCTTCTCATATGCGGCTTTTTTTTGCATGTTGCGTTGTATAAAAGATTCATTTGCGCTGCTTGGTATCGGCTGTGGGTGGTTTGCCTTCATGTCAACACACAAGTGTGCTGCAAATGTGTCAGCTTAATTACGCAAGGGAGAGCCTTCGGTGTTTGTTTTGTCCTTTGCCATTTATTGAATTCATGCGTCACGTTTGGCATCCGCCGTGGGCGGTTTCGCGCGGGTTTGGGACGCAATCCTGCCTGTGTCTAGGCAAACACAGGGATTAGCTTTTCAGAGCCATCTCGTGCTCGATTCCACTCTGGGTTGGACTGCCTTTGTGTCCGCACACAGGCGCGCAGTGGATTTATAGGCTTATGAAGGGGTGAGCCGTCTGTCTTATTTTTGTTCTTTGTTTGATATACAGGATTCATTTGTCGCGCTTAGCTTCCGCTGTGGTCGGTTTAGCTCGCGTTTGGGGCGCAATCCTGCCTGAGTCTAGGCAAAATATGCGATTTTCTTTCGAGATGCGCAGTAGATTTGTAAGCTGATGCCTGGGAATGCCTTCTGCGCAATTGTTGTTCCTCTGTTTACATTCAGGATTCATCTGTGACGTTTGGCATCCGCTGTGGGCAGTCGCGCACGCTTTTGGGACGCAATCCTGCCTTAGTGCCGCGCGAAAAAAAGATGTCCTTTGGAGAGGCAGGCGAGCTGGTTGCTTCCATTGCGTGTCCCGTTTCCATTCGGGTTCTCCGCTTCTCAAGTCCTATAACACCGCAAATGCATGCTAAGTTTGGTCCATGCGTGGGGACCCGACTGTTGTTGGAGCACACTACAACGTCCAACGGGAATTGGAACTCCCGAAGAAGGTCATGCCCATCCACTCAAGGGTCGGAGAGCGAGGCGCCAGCCGAGCGGGAGTAGTTTAGCCGAAGGCTACGTGCCGCGCCCCCCCCCCGGTTTGGCCGTGATGTGTTGTCTGCCTGCCGGTTTGGAGGTGCGCTTCTGCATCACCAGCATCCCTTGCCTCTGGTCTGGTCCGAGCGCGCATTGCTGCATCATCAGGACTTGGGCCATGCTTTTAACCTGGACTGGGCGACTGTAGAGATACCGTAACTACCGCTAAACAACAAGCCTTGGCCCAACATCATCAGCATCATCAAGGCTTGGTGTAGTTGCCTGTCCGGGCTTGAGGCCTGCATCATCAGCATCCAGGTTTGGGGCTGGCTCCAGCTTCCAGGACCGGGTGCAAGACATCATCAGCTTTCACTTGCATCATCTGTGCAAGTGTTACCTACAGATAATACCATGATAACGTGATCCATTTACTCATGAATCACATATGTCTGGGTGAACTATAATCATTCACCCACCGGAAATAAGGGATCCCCAAACAAAAAGCAACCTGAATCATTGGTTTTCGGTCGCAAACCCCCCAAACAAAAAGTGAGGTTGCAAACTAGTCCACCCAGACATGTATAATTATGTGTGTACACAAATTGCACCCGCTCGCCTGCCGGGGCAGCTGGCGCTGGGCGTAAGCCCTCTGAATAGACAACATATATGGGGTGTGTTCAAAAATATGGCCCCCTGTGTTGGTCCCTTTTGAATACCAAAAGAGCTGCTTGTTTTGGACACCCCCATTTTCTGCCTACATACATACGAGTGATGGGTAGAATAAAGGTAATACTGTGGATGGAGGAAATATTGCCATTGGATGTCAAACCAACGGACACAATATATATATATATATATATATATGGTAGAGGTCAGACATCCCCCCTTTTCCCTGTTTTACAGGCCATTGATCTCATGACACACTCATGTATCACTGTATCACCATGAAACCATTTGGCTCAAGGCCAAGTACTCCTCATCCCACATAGGAGCAAAAGCGCCATTGGTGAGCATATAAATATATATATATATATATATATATTTCTATATATATATATATCGGAAAAAAATGGAAACCGAAAAACCAACCACCTTTGTTCCCAACTGGCAACAGTTATTCCATCCACAGTATCAGGGCGGGCCCCCTCTAAACAGAAGGGGCATAAATACTGGTAATGGGTAGAATAAGGGTGGTAATATCAGGGTACTTACCCAGGCGTGGGTAAGCCTTTGGACGAGAGCCCTGCCTTCTTCTTCCGCTGTGACTTCAGTGACTTCGTAGACGATGCCTTCAGAACCACGGCCCAGCTCCCCTTGTGGTTTGAACTGACGACCAAAGGATCCGATGATCAGGTCGATGGAAAAGCCTCAGCGTTAGTATCGCTGGGGGCAAGGGACACTTTTGGACCCCAACCGAAACCCCCCACAAAAAACAGGGTAATTCCCTTTGTTTTCCAATGGTCGTGTCCAACCCCCAGCTGAGAAGCCCTCTGGTGTCCGGCTGTCCAATAGGAAGACGTCCAAGGACTGCGTGCACGCGTGCTCCCCCCCAGTCCCTCGGCGGATGTAGAGCACAATCCGCAAATCCGGCTTTCCGGGGCGCATCACCAGACCAGTCTTGCCGAAGCCCATATTGGCATGAAATGACAGCCTCCCCTCTGGCCCTTGCCTAGTCAAACATTGGAAGTAGTGGCGGGCTACCCAAGGTTGCCGATCCAAAGCGGTGATCACATCCTTCAACTTACCATAGATGGCAAGGTGGGTGTTCTCTGAAGCTTGCACTTCTGCGCATTTCCATATGGTCCCGCCTCGTAGCCCTGCTTCCGTCAAGAGATTCACCAAGGCCTGCTTGAAGTCAAGGAACGCTTCTTTCTCCCGCGCATCCTGCAAATCATCTACCCCCTTGATTTCGGTCTTCTGAAAATGGTCATTGAAACCTTCGTCCACCTTCTTGGACCACATTTTTACAACTGCCACCGTTGTCTGATCTTCTCGGCGAAAGCTGTATGGAGCTGTTGGTTGCACATTCCGGTCCAGGTCAGCTGCGCGGACATAGGCAAAAAGTCCTTTGCCTCTGCGCATCCAGCTCTTAGCTTCACAAACTCCATTTGGCAAAATTGTTTGCACTTCGATCTTCTCATGTGAGTCTTGCACTTCGATCTTCTCATGTGAGTCTTGCACTTCGATCTTCTCAAGTGAGTCTTGCACTTCGATCTTCTCAAGTGAGTCTTGCACTTCGATCTGCTCACGTGAGTCTTGCGCCTTGTTTGTTTTACGCGAGTCCCAAAAGCTGTCACTGGGTAGAAACAAAAAGCGGCTCACCTGCTGCCTGAAGCCATCAAATACTGTCAAATTGGGATTGCTTTCCATCAACCTTTTGCTGGTGGCCTTACACTTGGACCGGACACATGGGGTAAGCTGCAAAGATCGGGCGTCCGCAGTGCACCACAACCAGATGGCCATACACATCCACCAGCCATGAGAGCTTTGCAGGGAGAACTTTCGGCCCTGCAGGGTCCTCAACAGCTTCGCCAAAGTGAAGCGGTTCGCCCTACGGAGTCTCTGATACCACGCTTCAGCTGCGCAAAGCAGCAACAACTCTCTATCAGTGTCGGCCATGGCATCCATACTGCGGATGGAAGAAATGGCAGGCGCCAGTTGGCAAAAAGGGTGCTTGGTGGTGACTCCCAACACGCTGAATTTCCGAAGACGTGATGAAAATTCTAGCTTTTGCCCTTGAGCAGGCGGCTGGCATCCAAACATCCAAACATCCAAACATCCAAACATCCAAACATCCAAACATCCAAACCCAAGTCTCGAGTGCTCCGTTGAGTTATGCCAATCTTTGGCCGAGACCCCATAGGTGTCCCTTTGGGAAAATCTAACCTGATCTAAATTCGAAATCCGCTAATCCGCAATCCGCCTAATCATTGTGGATTAACTTAGATCAGGGTAGAAAATCCGCCGACCCCTTTGCAAAAGCAAAGTTAGTCTCTGCAAAGGGGGAAAGCGTGTTCTAAGTGGTGGTTAGGGGGAGTCTGAGGGGGGGAGGGGGGGTCCCGCAGCGGATTTTTGACACGCCTAACCTCTAACCCTAACCTCTAACCCTAACCTCTAACCCTAACCTCTAACCCTACTAACCCTAACCTCTAACCCTCTAACCCTAACCTCTAACTCTAGCCTCTAACCCTAACCTCTAACCCTAACCTCTAACCCTAACCTCTAACCCTAACCTCTAACTCTAACCTCTAACCCTACCCTCTAACCCTAACCTCTAACCCTAACCTCTAACCCTAACCTCTAACCCCAACCTCTAACCCTAACCTCTAACCCTAACCTCTAACCCTCCCTTTAAGCCTAACCTCTAACCCTAACCTCTAACCCATAACCCTAACCTCTAACCCTAACCTCTAACTTTGGATGATGATGATGAAAGACTAGGAAGATGACGGAAGACTACGGGAAGATGACGGAACACTACGGGAATTGACGGAAAGATGATGGAAGACTACGGGAAGACAACGGAAGACTGCAGGAAGATGACGGAAGACTACGCGAAGATGACGGAAGACTACGGGAAGCTGACGGGAAGATGACGGAAGACTATGGGAAGAGAACGGAAGACTGCGGGAAGATGACGGAAGACTACGGCAGAAGACTGCGGGAAGATGACGGAAGACTACGGGAAGATGACGGAAGACTACGGGAAGATGACGGGAAGATGCTAACCTCTAACCCTAACCTCTAACCCTAGCCTCTAACCCTAACCTCTAACCCTAACCTCTAACCTAACCTTTAACCCTACTCTAACCCTAACCTCTAACCCTAACCTCTAACCCTAACCTCTAACCCTAACCTCTAACCCTAACCTCTAACCCTAACCTCTAACTTTAACCTCTAACCGTGAGGATGGATGATGATGATGAAAGACTAGGAAGATGACGGAAGACTACCGGAAGATGACGGGAAGCTGACAGAAGACTACGGGAAGATGACTGACGGGAAGATGACGGAAGACGGAAGACTGCGGGAAGATGCCGGAAGACTACGGGAAGATGACGGAACACTACGGGAATTGACGGAAATATGATCGAAGACTACGGGAAGACAACGGAAGACGGCAGGAAGATGACGGAAGACTACGGGAAGCTGACGGGAAGATGACGGAAGACTACGGGAAGAGAACGGAAGACTACGGGACTGCGGGAAGATGACGGAAGACTACGGGAAGATGACGGAAGACTACGGGAAGATGACAGAAGACTACGGGAAAATGACGGAAAGACTACGGGAGATGATGGGAAGATGACGGAAGACTACGGGAAGATGACGGAAGACTGCGGGAAGACTACGGGAAGAGGACGGAAGACTACGGGAAGCTGGTGGGAAGATGACGGAAGGAGATGACGGAAGAATACACGAAGATGACGGAAGACTACGGGAAGATGATGATGATGATGATGATGCTGATGATGCTGCTGAGGATGATGAAGATGATTATGATGATGATTTGATGATGATGCTGATGATGATGATGATGGTGATGCCGATGATGATGATGACGCCGCTGATGATGATGACGATGATGATGATGATGATGATGATGATGATGATGGTGACGAGGATGATGATGATGATTAGGAAAATGATGAGGATGATGATCTGACGATGGTGCTGATGCTGGATGATGAGGCTGAGGATGATGATGCTACTGAGGCATGATGATGGATGATGATGACGACATGGTGGATGATGACGATGATGATGATGCATCGTCCTCATTCATCAGGTTGAGCAGCATCATCGTCATCCTCCTCATCATCATTATCATCAGCGGCGCCATCATCGGCCTCGTCATCCAGCATCATCATCAGCCTCATCATCCCCGCACGAAGCCAGACGTTGGAGAAAAATCCGGCCCTTGTTATCGCTGAGAGAAACTCTTCTCCGTCCCAGACCAAAAAGCAGCTTCCGCATCCCCAACATGCCAGGCATCACCCCAGACACCTGCAGGATGATGCCGGTGAAGCGGGGGATGCAAAAGCTGCCTTTTTTCCCGACATTCGAAGACCAAAAAGGCAGTTCCTGCATCCCCAGCAAGCAAAGCATCACCCCGGGCACCTGCAGGATGATGCTGGTGAAGCGGGGGATGCAAAAGCTGCCTTTTTTCCCAACATTCAAAGACCAAAAAGGCAGCTCCTGCATCCCCAGCATGCAAAGCATCACCCCGGGCACCTGCAGGATGATGCTGGTGAAGCTGGGGATGCAAAAGCTGCCTTTTTCTACAACCATGGAAGACCAAAAAGGCAGCCCCCGCATCCCCAGCATGCGAGACCTTGGCGCCAATCCTGCTGAGAGACGCAGAAGGGCCAGAGTTTCTCCAACGTGTGTGATGCTGTTACGGGGGTCGGCGGCATCAGGCGTCAGCCTGCTAAATAGAGGGTCCCTCGTAAATGATTAGAACCAAGCCTAAACCAGTGCCCCCTTTTGTTGAAACTGACCAAAAAGGACACCTATGAAACACCTACCATAATGGACGCCTCAATTAAGACATCGTCCCACCGCACAAAAATATTACATAAATGTTCACAGTAATTTTCACACATTTCATCACAACACGCCGCATCACAGGTAATTTTCAAAATATAAAATTTTCTGATAAAAATATGTCATAAAATTCTACCAGCATCATAACCTCAGTTAAGTCATCCTTACAAATCACGGTTTAAATTATCAAGATGTTTTTTGCATTTCAAATGTCTAGACAAATTAGGGCTTTTAACTTTACAACCACAAACCTCACAATCTTTTCAATTTGATTATATGCCTTTTTTCTTCGCGTTGCTCAGCATCATACTTCTTGCTTACCTCCTTAATTCGTTCTGGATTTTTTGCCCTATACCTCTTCCAACTTTCTGCGCAAACTATGCACCAAGTTTTCCCAGCAACTAATTGACTAGGAAGTTTTTTACATCTACATGAAGTGCATATTGTTTTATCGGGTTCATCCATCCTTACTATATTTTCTTAACTTCCCCTTAAGTCCAGACCATCCCAAAATCCCAAATTCCCAAAATATAAATCCCCATAATTTCAAAACATAAATCTTACAATGTTTTCATTGTAAAGTTCATGGGGAAATTATAATTTTAGTTCAGGATAACAATCTAACTGATGATGAGACAATTTCTATGTTCTTTACTTCTTTCATTCATCAGCTTGAAAATATTATTAATATCACTCACTCTATTTTTAACATTAAACTTTTTACTGTCAATATATAATTTGAGATTTTCTTTAACATCTTCTCCTTCATTTTTTTGATACACCAACATCCATAATATGCGGTGTATCATTTCATACTTTTTCTTATTGATTTTAAGAAACTGTTTAACATAATCATAAGGCGGAATTTCATAAACACCTGGAAATATTAAAATCTCATCTTCTACATTTCTATTATTTCTTCTTTTTTCCTCTCAACACACAATTGATTATAGATTGATTATATCTCTAATTTCTTCAAGTTCTACATACATCGTCTTTACCCAAAGCAAACCCAACAATATTATTAACTATTCCATTAGGTAAATTCAATTTGTGTAGTTCCATATTTTCTTTTTTGAAGTGGCAACAGTCATGGCATTTCTTATTAATATACTTTTTGATTTCAATACCGTTCATTTCTTCACTATTTATATATGGTGGTTTTTCTTTAGGACTATTTCGCCTTTTAATTAACATTATTATGAATAAAAAATCCCATAACTTCAAAACATAAATCTTACAATGTTTTTGCATTGTAAGGTTTATTGGTTAAAATAATAGTCAGGCAACATGTCTTCAAATATGTAATCTCTATATTTACCTATATCATCTTCATCTATATGTTTGATATTGTATTTTCCCATTATTGAATAAATATATTCACAGAAAAAGAAATTAACTAATAGACATACTTTGTATTTAGTGTTGTAGTAATGCCATATACTATATTTAGTTGCTCTAAATTCGTTCAAGACCTCGTCTATTTTATCTTTGTCTAATAAATGCCAGTCAATCCATTCAAAGAAAAAACGGTATTTATTGACAAATGCTTTATACGGTTTAATTGCGTTTGTCCCTCCAATTCTCCTAGTTAAATCTTCATTACTAAAGAATTCATCAATTTCTTGTTCAAATGACTTTCTGGAAATCTTATGGTAAAAGTGTATCGGAAATCTTGCTTGGTATTGCATAAAGAATTTTAATTGTAATTGAAACTTTGTATATCCCTCATCCTTATGTTCTTCAAGAAAAAACTTTTCAATGTCTCTTGTTATACAGCATTGATTGCAATATACATTATATTCACTTATTTTGTTGCATACATTTGCTGGTAGTAAATGATGTAAGGTTAAACTCAAATCATTCATTTTGCATTTACAGCATTCGCACTTGTTATAGTTAAACAACATTTCACTAATATTATAAGGCGCTTTTTCTTTAAGTGTATTTCGTTTAATATTAAACTTTGAATAATTCGTGTCTCAAATAAGGATTAGTTTTTTCTTCCAAATGAACTTAAGATTGACCTAATTTACTATCAATTGATTTTACTTTAAATACTTCTTTTAACCAATGACTGGTATGCGCCTTTTCGCTTATGCCTTTCTTCCTCATTATTTTTACATTACTTCCTACGTCTAATTCTGGATACATTCTAGTTTTCTTTGCTTGTATTGTAATATTCATTTTAACTTTAAACTCATTCCTTTTCATTCTTGCTTCCTTCGGTGTAAATTTAGTTGCAGAACGAATATTTTATTATTATAAGTTAATAGTATTTCAAAATATAATCCGTCCATTGGATGTTCTGCTTTCCATTTTTCTTGTCTGCTTCAAATCTTTTGAAAAGTTGGTCTTTAAAAGTCTGAATTCCACGCTCCGCACACGCTGGATGACCTCTAGTTCTATGTGATTCAATTTTCTCCTCCTTCAAGTAATCTAATACTGATTGATGAAAAAAACTGCCTTCCTCGTCGGTATAAATTAATTTCGGTCTGTCACCCATCTTATTGATTTTCTCCATCATTCCGGCAAAAAAAGGTCTGGCGGTGTCTTGGATTTAGTTGGCACGAGATGCATATATTTGCTAAAAAAAATCAATGCATATCATACCAATTCTAAACTTTTGATTTTCCAAATCATTGATTGAAATAGAAAACATATCTACTTGAAATTCCCAGAAACTATGTGGAGCAATAAAACTATTTTCGCCTCTCATCTTTCTTTTTTCTTCTACACTCTTACTAAAGAACTCATTAATATCGTTAATTGTAATACTACTATATTTTTGCTTGGCATCCTTGAGGGTTGTTTGTTTTGAACCATAACCGCTTCTATCATAATATACACTCTTAATAATTTCTTGTGCTGAACTCATTAATTAAGTTAATAAAATAATATTGAAAAACTCATTTTCAAAATTATTCATGACGCACTACAATTGCAATAGACACAAAAGGCGGTGCAGTTTTCAACTGTGTGGCATAACTCATTATCACAACGTTGAGCAGTGAAGTTAGAACTTATCTTACCTCCTCTTGTATCTAGATTAAATTTAATTCCGCAGCTTTGGCAACAGGATTTGAAGTATTTTAAGCACCAGTTTTCATCAATGTGTTGCTCTTCGTCTGTTTCTCTTTTTGCTACTCTATCTTGCAGTTTATATCCATCTACAATTAACTACTAAACTTTTAAACATATCTTCTTCGCATTCCTTGTTCTTGTAAAAATAGACATTGTTAAAACCCCTCGCTCGTGTGATACTCGTCCACAACCATTCCCTACAAACTAAATAATCTTTGTTCCATTCATGAATGGTCATATTATCACTGATTGATGTCCCCTGTCTGCTATGAGTGGTAGCACAGTAGGCATATCTGAAATGCTTATCTATATATCAATGTCAAATGTCCTAATATGTTCCGTATCCTTAATATCTTGTATTGTAATTTTGAATCCTTCAATGTTTGTAATTGTCCATCTAATATTAACATTCAATTTTCCTTCCTTGTCCTTTTTGTAGAGTCTGTATTAAAATTTCTCCAACAGTGTATTTGCAGGTTTTACCTAATCTTTTTCTAATCTCATTTGATACTGCCTCGCATCTTATATTTGTATATGCTATGTTGTTCTCACTTTTCATAACATCTTTAGTAAATTTGAAATGTTTGATTATCCATTCTTCAACCGCCATCTTTTCAATCCAAAAGTCATCATAGATTTCATTCAGTTTCTTTCTGTTTCTGTCTCCTTCTTATGTATCCTTACCGCCTACTCGCTTACATAGCTTTAAACATATATTATATTTAAAAATAATGTCAATACATTTGTCAATGTATTCACCTGCATTTTGAGTACTAGTGAAAGGTTCAATCGGTGGCAGTTGCTTGACATCACCAGCACCTATAATTATGATGTCAGGATTGTTATTTGCAAACACCCTTATTTTGTTCAATATGTAAGGACTGGACATATAAATCTCATCAAACACTATACATTGAAAATCTGAATAATCAAACTTTGGTAGGTCATCTCCTTTATCAACAGGGATGCTGAAGAATGTATGTACTGTTCTTGCTTCGCATTCAATCTCTTGTTTCAACATATTCTGAGGCGCTACAAAAAGTGTATTGTGTCCTAAATTTTCCATATACTTGCCTATAAAACTCTTACCGCTCCCAGCAAATTTTGCTCTAATCATAACTCTTCTTTTTTCAATAATCTTATTACAGATGCTTTCAACATCCCACTCATCTTCAATTGGTATTGTTTCATTCTCAAAAGTTGGTATTTTTACCAACTCATTAAATTTCCAATTGTAATCAGTTTCCAGTTCATAGACTTTATTATTTTCTACTCTCCAACCTCCAATATCATTACGAAAATCTATCAACTTCTTCGCCTTCCTTACATCTTTCTTTGCAATATGAAAGGCGTCTGTCTTGACCGCATAAACTTTAATACTATTTGCTTTAAGTTTTTCGTATACTTCATACATTGCAAAATTATGATCCTGAAGTAGGAGTTCTTTAATCGGTCTAAATCCGTTCATTAGTTTCTTTGGTCAGATAAACAGACAACATAATTTTGGCAGTCTTACTTATCTTTTCAGTTTCCCTATATTTCTCACCCCGTTCGCTGTAATAAGTCTTGCTGTCTTCTCAACTTTGCAATCGATACCAAATTCAGGAAATGTCATACTACCATGTACATGTTGGAAGTATGAACGCCCTGTATCAGAGAGTTCAATACTCCACTCATCATCATTTAATAGTTGCCATTTATTAAAACACTTGTATTCTTCATCATCCAAAACATACAGTCTGCCTCCGTGTGTTCTTTGATGATGTAAAGCCTCCCCTACATTGTCAAAAATCCTACTCACTGACTTTCTGTTATTAACATGTGATTTTTCCATTAGTCCAAAAGTAATATTTGCTATTGTCTTCTTGATTTTGTTGTTTTGCTCCTCGTCAGGACTGATGTTTGATTTAAACAATTCGCTTATCGCATTCTTGTATTTTACCTTCAACACTTGCGACGGTATTTTACAATAGTGTATTTTCATCACAACGCCTCTTTTAACCAATTCTTTCAAGTATTTACCATACACCAGATTAAATATTTTGTTAAAAAGGAGGTTGCCCTGATTTGCTTGAACATAATACAATGTGTAATTGTTAAATCTGCTGAAATCGCCAGTGTGATTGTAAGGTTTCCGCGCATCAAATTCTTTAAAAATTGGGATATAATCAATCTTGCTTCCTTGATGTGTAAATGCTTTACATGTGTCAATGCTACATCTTTCATTGATTGCTACTTCCTTACCTACATTGCTTCTCAGCATGCCGTGTGCTACGATTGTTCTGCACTCATCCAAAATCTGGACATCAACTTCATTATAATAACTCTTGTAGTTTTCGCACATCAATTTTCTGTTAAATTTAACATTTCTTCACTGATGTTATTATATACTTCTTCTTCGTCAACTGCGATGTCCTCATCAATTCTGTCTCTGTCTAAATTCTGGTTTATTATTGAATAATAAACTTTCTTTTGCTTCTTCCTATTTGATGCTTAAAATCCATTTTGACTTCAGTTGTCCTACCTGCAGTGTATCCTATTTGTGGTTCATATCCTATCTGCTGGAGTTCAAAAACTGCCTTGTCTAAATCATTGTCTTTTAACATCAACTTGTATTCATCTTCCTCATTGAGTTTTAATATGTCGTCCAAATTTTCAATCATCTTATATTTGATGGGCTTTTCCCTGCTACTGATGTAATAATTGCTATGGGTTTTAAGTTTATGGATGTCTTCTACATTAGGGTTTGCTTTAAGACTGTTCAGGTCGTGGTTCAATGTGTAAATATGACTGCTCTTTACTAAACCGTTAAAAGTAATTATTGTTCTGCTATTGAAGTCTTTTGGGTCATGCTTGTAAATCAATTTGCTGTCAATGTCATAAATTCTTGTTTTGATGTCAAACTGTTTAAACACAGCATCCATTTGCATGATTGAAGCACCTTGCTTTTTGAAGTTTTCATCACTTTTGTTGATGATTTCTATTATCTTCTCTCTGGTGAAATTCTTCTTTTTGGTTCTTTTGTGCCTCATCAGTGTGTCTGCGTAGTGTTCCGTCAATGTATTAATCCAGCGCTCATTTTCAATGCGATTGCCTTTCGCTATTGCTTCCTTCAATGTTAAGCAGTCAGGGTTCAATTCGGTTTGAATGTATCTATGATGAGTACATATGTTATGTTTAGCGTCGGTGAGTTCACCATCAAAAATATCATAATCTACTGCGTCCTCGTCAGCCAATTCAGCACTTTCGATTTTGATGCAATCAAGGTATTTGTAAACCTCGCCATCTGTAAAACTCTTAAATGCTGGGTCGCTTCTCATCACTGCCACCAGTTTATGAAACTTATGTTTATCAAAGTGCTTTGTAATTTTAACATTAACAGCATTATTAATAAACTCCCACTGCGCTTTTACGTTGCCTGCCCTTTTAATGTTAGGATATAGCAACGGGTAGTATTTAATACCATTCAATCTAAAAAACAGGATTTTGTAGCACGTCCTTCGTCTTTAGTAAAAATAATATACTTAATAACAATAGTTTTTCTGTCCTTCGTTATGTTGTCTCTATACATCCTTTGAATTATTCGTAAGGGTGTTTTTTCATTAATTCTTCTCCTGATTGTTGCTAGCTTCTTACCTCTGACTGCCTTTTCAGTGGTTGGTTTCATTCTCTCGCCTATGGGCGCTATGTTTTGGTATTTGGCGACTGCCTTTTCATATTGCTTCAGTCCTTTCTTCAATTCCTTGTCGTTTGTTGCAATGAGGCCATTGATTAATTTGTTTGCCGCGTCAAATTGACCATTTTTGCGGTCTTCATAAAAATCAATGATGGTATTAACTTTCCGTAGGGTTTGAGCGGTAATACTGCCCCTTTTCCTGTCTCTTTTGTTTTTTAGGTCTTGAATGTTTGTATCTATATGTTTTTTGGTCAAAAATTAGTCTATATAATAACAGAGTTAATATGTCCTTAAGTATATTTCGCTTTAGTATTTTGCCCGCCTTATCTATTTTGTATTACTTCATGTTTTGCCTTAATATACTTACAAAAATATTGCCATTATATATTAAGATAAAAATGAGCACTAAAAAATTGATGACTTGACAATTGATGAAATTAAGGAACAAATGGCATTATTCACCAGATTATATTATAAGAAGAAGAAGGTCGAAGACCCTGAATTTCTTGAAAGAAAAAGAGCACTTGACAGGCAGAGGTATCATAGGAAAAAGGAAGAGGAAGGGACAGCAAATCAACCTCCTAAAAATGACTACAACAGAAAAATACAAGGCAATAATTTGATGCTAGTTTCTACCCCTGAAAAATGATATTTTAAAGTACGTATTTTAAAATACGATTTTATTTTCATGATGGTTTTAACTCTATTTCTTTCATATTTGCTTATTTTAGATTTTGTCTTTCTTTATTCTTATCTTTATCCTTATCTTCTTCATCAGTTTCAGCATCAGTAGGGACAGGAATGTCGGTCGGCGGTGCTATTTCATAATTAGCATTTTCTTCTGACGATGATGAATTAACAGTATGCGTTGAAGAACTATTAACAGTGATAGGCGGAGAACTATGAACACTAACAGGGGGAGAAGTGTTTAACTCAACTTCTTCATCAGTATTATTTCTTCACCAATTAATAATACCATTAGTAATATCAAAAGTTGTAATTAGTGAATTTCCTATACTGTATGCTGTCAATTCAGTATTTTGTAGAGTGGTTAATGTAGTTTGATAAGTTATATGTATTAATATACACTAAAACCTGAACTTAACATAAATTCTATAATCCAAATCAGGTTTAAACTTTTCTTTTCGTTTCCATTATCATCATCGTCGTCATCATCTGGTTCATCAGCATCATCATCATCTTGAATAGGTTTGAATAAGGATGCTTGTGCTTCTGCTTCTGCCCGAAAAAAAGAATACGGAAAAAAACTCTTTGAAAACCGTCTGAAATCAAACCTGTATAATCAATGTCATCAGTTTGCGTTTCTTTATCATTTGGTAGGTCTGTTTGTGTTTCTTTGACTTCTCTGATAGGAAACTGTGTTGCTTTGTTAAGTGTCATTACAGGGAACATATCAGTATCATATTTATTGTTGTTTAAACTCATATATTTCTTGTTAATGCCATAATTCGTTAAATCAAACTCATCACTCTCCGTTTTTCTGGGATGGTTGTTATTATCAGTCTGTGTGTCATCGCTTCTTTAAGCATGTCATCAAAGGTGTTCCTTTGTCTTAATCCATAATATTTAGTATTACTCATTACTAAATATTATAGATTAATTATTGTTAATCATGTGTTTGACCCGATGAAGATGCCTTTTGTTCTTTCATATACTTATTATACACATGCTTTTTGTAAAACTCTATCATGTTGGTTTAGCTTTCCTGTTTTTCGGCGTTGGTTTCACTTTCAATCAATTCACTAATTAAGTTGTTGAATTCTATGTATTTATCATCTTTCATTAATCCGACATTGTATCTTTTATCAATGATGCGTTTCATTTCCATTGGAACACTTGCTAAATATAAGGGTGTATTTCCTCTGGTTTCATCTATGTTAGGTCATCATCATCGTCTTTACCCTTTTTCTTCTCTTCTTCATCAACAACAGGGTCGTCTTCTGGTTCTTCTTCTTCTCCTTCTTCTTGCTTTGACGCCATTGAATGGACTTCCACACCTTCTGGTAATGATTGTCTTGATACAGCACTTGCCATTTCATCGAGTTGTCCAAACATAAGTCTCATTCTGTCTTCAAGTTCTTCTTTCTGTCTGTTCGCGTCCATTAACCTTTCGTCTACGAATGCCATTTGTTGTTTGAATGTATCGCCAAGTTCATCAAATATTCCTCTACCTGACGATGCTTCCTTCTTAACTTTTCTCTTCTGCTTAATTCTTCTTTCTTTTGGATATCCAAAGCATCTTTATTATCAAACTGACTACCATATTGATTTAATTAATCTGTATCTTGTTGCCCTTCTGTCTATCACATTTTCAATTGATGGTCTATTCTCATCTTCTACTAATGTTTCTTTTAACAATTCATCATAAGAAGGTCTCAAATGTAATTGTGATTTTAACGACGTGGCTAGGAATCAAGGTGGTCACGAGATCCTGTAGAGTCCGCTTGACATGCAAGTGATGCGTAGTCATGATTATGATCATCGCTGCTGGAGATGCTGGGGATGCGTAGTGATGATTACCCTCATGATTGCCAGAGATGCTGCGAATGATGCGTAGTGATAATTATCATTAAGGCAGGACTCCAAATCTCAAGGACCCAAATGGCATCTGAGGCGAGGTGCCGTTTCGATAGTGACGCGTAGTCGTGATCATCGCTAGGGATGCTACGATGATAGTGATCATGACAGTCATCCGCAGCTTTGGTAATGCAGAGGATGCTACGATGATAGTTATCATAAGAGTCATCATCCTTATCATCTTCATGATGATTGTCATCATAGTCATCGCCTTCATCATCGTCATCATGATATTCTTCTGTCTTTCTTCTATATACATTTCAAATGTGGCGTTAGGCATCCTTGGTAATGCAGAGTCATCCGCAGCTTTGGTAATCGTTAGGCATCCTTGGTAATGCAGAGTCATCCGCAGCTTGGTAATGCAGAGGATGCCACGATGATAGTGATCGTAAGAGTCAGCATCCTTATCATCTTCATGATGATTGTCATCATAGTCATCACCTTAATCATCGTCATCATGATTGTCATCATCAGCATCATCTCTTTCTTCTATCTTTCTTCTATATACATTCCAAATGTGGCGTTAGGCACCCTTGGGAATGCAGAGGATGCTACGATGATAGTTATCATGACAGTCATCCGCAGCTTTGGTAATGCAGAAGATGCTACGATGCTATACGTTTCAAGTGTGGCGTTAGAGAGCATTGGCGATGCAGAGGATGCGTCGTCATGATTATCATCATGACTATTCGTGATGCTGAAATTGCGTCATGATGATTATCATGCGACTTAAGATGCAAGTGGTGCGTGGACACCGTCATGATTATCATCATGACTACTGGTGATGACGATTATCATGCGACTGAAGATGCAAAAGATGCGTGGACATGAGTATCATGATGACTGCTGGTGATGCTGAGGATGCATCATGATGACTATCAGCCGATTTGCAACGCAAGAGATGCGTGGACATGGTTATCATGATGACTGCTGGTGATGCTGAGGATGCGTCATGATGACTATCAGCCGATTTGAAATGCAAGACATGCGTGGACATGCTTATCATGAGGGTTGCTGGACGGTTACATCATCATAATCATCATCGTAGTCATCACCATCTCTTTCTCTACTTCTATCTTCTTTACTATACAATTCAAGTGTGGCGTTAGAGGGCATTGGCGATGCAGAGGATGCGTCCTCATGACTATCATCATGACTACTGGTGATGCTGAGGATGCGTCATGATGATTATCATGAGAATTAAGATGCAAAAGACGCGTGGACATGATTATCATGATGACTGCTGGTGATGCTGAGGTTGCATCATCATCATCATCGTAGTCATCACCATCTCTTTCTATACTTCTATGTTCTATACTATACATTTCAAGTGTGGCGTTAGAGGGCATTGGCGATGCAGAGGATGCGTCCTCATGAATATCATCATGACTACTGGTGATGCTGAGGATGCGTCATGATGATTATCATGCGAATTAAGATGCAAAAGATGCGTGGGCATGACTATCATGATGACTGCTGGTGATGCTGAGGATGACAGTCGTCATCAATATCATCGTCATCATCATCGTAGTCATCCCCATCTCTTTCTCTACTTTTACATTCTATACTATACATTTGAAGTGTGGCGTTAGAGAGCATTGGCGATGCAAAGGGTGCGTCGTCATGATTATCATCATGACTACTGGTGATGCTGAGGATGCGTCATGATGCTTATCATGCGACTTAAGATGCAAAAGATGCGTGGGCATGATTATCATGATGATGACTCCTGGTGATGCTGAGGATGCGTCACGATGACTATCAGGCGAGTTGAAATGCAAGAGATGC
Source organism: Effrenium voratum (assembly GCA_963377175.1). NCBI lineage: Eukaryota > Dinophyceae > Suessiales > Symbiodiniaceae > Effrenium > Effrenium voratum. The sequence continues at coordinate 66,988 of CAUJNA010000437.1, read as the reverse complement.
GTGGACATGATTATGAGGATGCGTCATGACGACTATCAGCCGAATTGAAATGCAAGAGATGCGTGCACATGATGATCATGAGGGTTGCTGGACGGTTACATGGTTATCATGATGACTGCTGGACGATTATCATCATAGTCATCATCCTTGTCACCCTCGTCATCAATCTCATCATCATCATCATCATCGTAGTCATCACCAACTCTTTCTTTCTATACTTCTATATGCTATACTTTACATTTCAATTCTGGCGTTCGAGGGCACTAGTGATGCAGAGGATGCGTCCTCATGATTATCATCATGACTACTGGTGATGCTGAGGATGCGTCATGATGATTATCATGCGACTTAAAATGCAAAAGATGCGTGGACATGATTATGATGATGATGACTGCTGGTGATGCTGAGGATGCATCATGATGACTATCAGCCGATTCGAAATGCAAAAGATGCGTGGACATGATTATCATGATGATGACTGCTAGTGATGCTAAGGATGCGTCATGATGACTATCAGCCGAATTGAAATGCAAGAGATTCATGGACATGATTATCATGAGGATTTCTGGACGGTTACATGGTTATCATGATGACTGCTGGACAATTACCATCACAATCATCATCCTCGTCACCCTCGTCATCAATATCATCGTCATCATCGTCGTAGTCATCACCATCTCTTTCTATACTTCAAAATTCTATACTATACATTTCAAGTGTGGCGTTAGAGGGCACTGGTGATGCAGAGGAGGCGTCCTCATGATTATCCTTGGTAATGCAGAGTCATCCGCAGCTTTGGTAATCGTTAGGCATCCTTGGTAATGCAGAGTCATCCGCAGCTTTGGTAATGCAGAGGATGCCACGATGATAGTGATCATAAGAGTCATCATCCTCATCATCTTCATGATGATTGTCATCAGTCATCACCTTAATCATCGTCATCATGATTGTCCCTTTCTTCTATCTTTCTTCTATATACATTTCAAATGTGGCGTTAGGCACCCTTGAGAATGCAGAGGATGCTACGATGATAGTTATCATGACAGTCATCCGCAGCTTTGGTAATGCAGAAGATGCTACGATGCTATACATTTCAAGTGTGGCGTTAGAGAGCATTGGCGATGCAGAGGACGCGTCGCCATGATTATCATCATGACGCGAGTAGTCATGATGATTATCGTGCGACTTAAGATGCAAAAGGTGCGTGGACATCGTCATGACTATCATCATGAGTACTGGTGATGATGATTATCATGCGACTGAAGATGCAAAAGATGCGTAAACTTGAGTATCATGATGATGACTGCTGGTGATGCTGAGGATGCGTCATGATGACTATCAGCCGATTTGCAATGCAAGAGATGCGTGGACATGATTATCATGATGACTGCTGGTGATGCTGAGGATGCGTCATGATGACTATCAGCCGACTTGAAATGCAAGACATGCGTGGACATGCTTATCATGAGGGTTGCTGGACGGTTACATCATCATCATCATCATCATAGTCATCACCATCTCTTTCTATACTTCAAAATTCTATACTTCACATTTCAAGTGTGGCGTTAGAGGGCGTTGGCGATGCAGAGGATGCGTCCTCATGATTATCATCATGACTACTGGTGATGCTGAGGATGCGTCATGATGATTATCATGCGAATTAACATGCAAAAGATGCGTGGACATGATTATCGCGATGACTGCTGGTGATGCTGAGGATGACCGTCGTCATCAATATCATCGTCATCATCATCGTAGTCATCACCATCTCTTTCCATACTTTTACATTCTATACTACACATTTCAAGTGTGGCGTTAGAGAGCATTGGCGATGCAGAGGATGCGTCGTCATGATTATCATCATGACTACTGGTGATGATGATTATCATGCGACTGAAGATGCAAAAGATGCGTGGACATGAGTATCATGATGATGACTGCTGGTGATGCTGAGGATGCGTCATGATGACTATCAGCCGATTTGCAATGCAAGAGATGCGTGGACATGATTATCATGATGACTGCTGGTGATGCTGAGGATGCGTCATGATGACTATCAGCCGACTTGAAATGCAAGACATGCGTGGACATGCTTATCATGAGGGTTGCTGGACGGTTACATCATCATCATCATCATCATAGTCATCACCATCTCTTTCTATACTTCAAAATTCTATACTATACATTTCAAGTGTGGCGTTAGAGGGCATTGGCGATGCAGAGGATGCGTCCTCATGATTATCATCATGACTACTGGTGATGCTGAGGATGCGTCATGATAATTATCATGCGAATTAACATGCAAAAGATGCGTGGACATGACTATCATGATGACTGCTCGTGATGCTGAGGATGCATCATCATCATCATCATCATCGTAGTCATCACCATCTCTTTCTATACTTCTCCATTCTATACTATATCATTTCAAGTGTGGCGTTAGAGGGCATTGGCGATGCAGAGGATGCGTCCTCATGATTATCATCATGACTACTGGTGATGCTGAGGATGCGTCATGATGATTATCATGCGAATTAAGATGCAAAAGATGCGTGGACATGATTATCCTGATGACTGCTGGTGATGCTGAGGATGACAGTCGTCATCAATATCATCGTCATCATCATCGTAGTCATCACCATCTCTTTCTCTACTTTTACATTCTACACTATACATTTGAAGTGTGGCGTTAGACAGCATTGGCGATGCAAAGGATGCGTCGTCATGATCATCATCATGACTACTGGTGATGCTGAGGATGCGTCATGATGCTTATCATGCGTGACTTAAGATGCAAAAGATGCGTGGATATGATTATCATGATGATGACTCCTGGTGATGCTGAGGATGCGTCACGATGACTATCAGCCGAGTTGAAATGCAAGAGATGCGTGGACATGATTATGAGGATGTGTCATGATGACTATCAGCCGAATTGAAATGCAAGAGATTCATGGACATGATGATCATGAGGGTTGCTGGACGGTTACATGGTTATCGTGATGACTGCTGGACAATTACCATCACCCTTGTCACCCTCGTCATCAATCTCATCATCATCATCATCATCGTAGTCATCACCATTTCTTTCTTTCTATACTTCTATAATCTATACTTTACATTTCAAGTCTGGCGTTCGAGGGCACTAGTGATGCAGAGGATGCGTGCTCATGATTATCATCATGACTACTGGTGATGCTGAGGATGCGTCATGATGATTATCATGCGACTTAAGATGCAAAAGATGCGTGGACATGGCTATCATGATGATGACTGCTGGTGATGCTGAGGATGCGTCATGATGACTATCAGCCGATTCGAAATGCAAAAAATGCGTGGACATGATTATCAGGATGATGACTGCTAGTGATGCTGAGGATGCGTCATGATGACTATCAGCCGAATTGAAATGCAAGAGATTCATGGACATGATTATCATGAGGATTGCTGGACGGTTACATGGTTATCAAGATGACTGCTGGACAATTACCATCACAGTCATCATCCTTGTCACCCTCGTCATCAATATCATCGTCATCATCATCGTAGTCATCACCATCTCTTTCTATACTTTTACATTCTATACTCTACATTTCAAGTGTGGCGTTAGAGGGCACTGGTGACGCAGAGGATGCGTCCTCATGATTATCATCGTGACTACTGGTGATGCTGAGGATGCGTCATGACGATTATCATAATCATGACTACGCGTCACTATCGAAACGGCGCCTCGCCTCAGATGGGACTGCCTTGATGATAACCATCACTACGCATCATTCGTAGCATCTCTGGCAATCGTGAGGATAATCATCACTACGCATCCCCAGCATCTCCAGCAGCGATGATCATAATCACGACTACGCATCACTGTCGAAGCGGCACCTCGCCTCAGATGCCATTTGAGTCATTGAGATTTGGAGTCCTGCCTTGATGATAATCATCACTGCGCATCATTCGCAGCATGTCTGGCAGTCGTGAAGATAATCATCACTACCTATCCCCAGCATCTCCAGCAGCGATGATCATAATCATGACTACACGTCACCATCGAAACGGCACCTCGCCTCAGATGCCATTTGAGTCGTTGAGATTTGGAGTCCTGCCTTGATGATAATCATCACTACGCCTCATTCGCAGCATCTCTGGCAATCGTGAGGATAATCATCACTACGCATCCCCAGCAACTCCGGCGGCGATGATCACAATCATGACTACGCATTACGCATCCCCAGCATCCTCAGCAGCGATGATCATAAATCATGACTACGCGTCACTATCGAAACGGCACCTCGCCTCAGATGCCATTTGAGTCATTGAGATTTGGAGTCCTGCCTTGATGATAATCATCATACGCATCATTCGCAGCATCTCTTCGTGAGGAGCAGCGGAGTCACTGCACATTGATGTCTGATCATCATACGCATCATTCGCATCATCATCACGCATCCCAGCATCTCCTCTGGCAATCATGTGATCGGATCAATCCATGATAATCATCACTACGCATCATTCGCAGCATCTCTGGCAATCGTGAGGATAATCATCACTACGCATCCCCAGCATCTCCAGCAGCGATGATCATAATCATGACTACGCATCACTGTCGAAACGGCACATCACCTCAGATGCAATGTAGGTCATTGAGATTTGGAGTCCTGCCTTGATGATAATCATCACTACGCATCATTCGCAGCATCTCTGGCAATCGTGAGGATAATCATCACTACGCATCCCCAGCATCTCCAGCAGCGATGATCATAATCATGACTACGCGTCACTATCGAAACGGCACCTCGCCTCAGATGCCATTTGGGTCCTTGAGATTTGGAGTCCTGCCTTGATGATTATTATGACTACGCATCATTCGCAGCATCTCTGGCAATCGTGAGGATAATCATCACTACGCATCCCCAGCATCTCCAGCAGCGATGATCATAATCATGACTACGCATCTTTGCATCTCACATGGGAGCAACGCTCCCGAGCCCCCAGCATCTCCAGCAGCGATGGTCATAATCATGACTACGCATCTTTGCATCTCACATGGGAGCAACGCTCCCGAGCCCTTACCATCCCTAGCATTATTGCTGCGAGGCTGCTGCTGGCGAACTCCCAGCGCTCCTTGGATGTGCCATCTGGCTGCTCGTAGTCAGCCTTGAGGCCTCCGCGCGACCTGCGTTCCCTGTATTGCGGTCATCCTGCCGCCCGCATTTTTCGCGGCGTTCAAACAACTCGCTGCGATGCTACTCATGATGGCATGGATAGGCGATCACGCTCAAGTTCCTGCAGTCGCAGTCTGTGACGGATAGCCGTTGGCTTCTTTCTTGCAATTGCTGGTCACGCTCCGCCAGACATATGTCGCACGTCGTTTTGCCATCCCGCATGCCGCGTCGCCGTCGCGCGTGTCGCGAGAAGCACCGATGCAAAGGATGCGTCGTCATGATTATCATCATGACTACTGGTGATGCTGAGGATGCGTCATGATGCTTATCATGCAACTTAAGATGCAAAAGATGCGTGGACATGACTATCACGATGATGACTCCTGGCGATGCTGAGGATGCGTCATGATGACTATCAGCCGATTTGAAATGCAAGAGATGCGTGGACATGATTATGAGGATGCGTCATGATGACTATCAGCCGAATTGAAATGCAAGAGATGCGTGGGCATGATTGGTTATCATGACGACTGCTGGACGATTATCATCATAGTCCTCATCCTTGTCACCCTCGTCATCAATCTCATCATCATCATCATCGTAGTCATCACCATCTCTTTCTTTCTATACTTCTATATTCTATACTTTATATTTCAAGTGTGGTGTTTGAGGGCACACTAGTGATGCAGAGGATGCGTCGTCATGATTATCATCATGACTACTGGTGATGCTGAGGATGCGTCATGATGATTATCGTGCGACTTAAGATGCAAAAGATGCGTGGACATGATTATCATGATGATGACTGCTGGTGATGCTGAGGATGCGTCATGATGACTATCATCCGATTTGCAATGCAAAAGATGCGTGGACATGAATATCATGATGATGACTGCTAGTGATGCTGTGGATGCGTCATGATGACTATCAGCCGAGTTGAAATGCAAGAGATTCATGGACATGATTATCATGAGGGTTGCTGGACGGTTACATGGTTATCATGGTGACTGCTGGACAATTACCATCACAGTCATCATCCTTGTCACCCTCGTCATCAACATCATCGTCATCATCATCGTAGTCATCACCATCTCTTTCTATATTTTTATATTCTATACTTTACATTTCAAGTGTAGAGGGCACTGGTGATGCAGAGGTTTCGTCCTCATGATTATCATCGTGACTCCTGGTGATGCTGAGGATGCGTCATAACGATAATCATAATCATGACTACGCGTCACTATCGAAACGGCAGGGCAATCGTGAGGATAATCATCACTACCTATCCCCAGCATCTCCAGCAGCGATGATCATAATCATGACTACGCGTCACCATCGAAACGGCACCTCGCCTCAGATGCCATTTGAGTCGTTGAGATTTGGAGTCCTGCCTTGATGATAATCATCACTACGCCTCATTCGCAGCATCTCTGGCAATCGTGAGGATAATCATCACTACGCATCCCCAGCATCTCCAGCAGCGATGATCACAATCATGACTACGCATTACGCATCCCCAGCATCCTCAGCAGCGATGATCATAATCATGACTACGCGTCCCTATCGAAACGGCACCTCGCCTCAGATGCCATTTGAGTCATTGAGATTTGGAGTCCTGCCTGGATGATAATCATCACTACGCATCATTCGCAGCATCTCTGGCAATCGTGAGGATAATCATCACTACGCATCCCCAGCATCTCCAGCAGCGATGAATCAGAATCATGACTACGCGTCACTATCGAAACGGCACCTCGCCTCAGATGCCATTTGGGTCCTTGAGATTTGGAGTCCTGCCTTGATGATAATTATGACTACGCATCATTCGCAGCATCTCTGGCAATCGTGAGGATAATCATCACTAAGCATCCCAGCATCTCCAGCAGCGATGATCATAATCATGACTACGCATCTTTGCATCTCACATGGGAGCAACTTCGCGGCAGTTTAGCACCCCCAACAGCTCCCGAGCCCTTACCATCCCTAGCATTATTGCTACGAGGCTGCTGCTGGCGAACTCCCAGCGCTCCTTGGATGTGCCATCTGGCTGCTCGTAGTCAGCCTTGAGGCCTCCGCGCGACCTGCGTTCCCTGTATTGCGGGCATCCTGCCGCCCGCATTTTTCGCGGCGTTCAAACAACTCGCTGCGATGCTACTCATGATGGCATGGATAGGCGATCACGCTCAAGTTCCTGCAGTCGCAGTCTGTAACGGATAGCCATTGGCTTCTTTCTTGCAATTGCTGCCGCTGCTAGCTGGTATTCCCCGCATTTCTCCCACCAGACGCCAAACCTCTGCTAGGATTCTCTGCTTTCGTTTCGCTCGTGTTCTCACGAGTCGCTCTTGACTTCTCCAGGCAGCTCGTTTCAAGTCACGCTCCGCCAGACGTATGTCGCACGTCGTTTTGCCATCCCGCATGCCGCGTCGCCGTCGCGCGTGTCGCGAGAAGCACCGCTTTGGGCGTGCAGTGGCGCAGCTTGCGCATTTCCAACAGCCTCGTTCTTTTTGGCTGCATGTCTTGCACGCGCGCCGGCATAGATGTCCTGTGCGCCATGCAGCTACGCTGAAGTCTGCGTCTTCCTTTAGTTCCCCGCACTTCTGGCATCGCTTCGTTTCCTTGCAGTTCAGACACACACGTAGCAGCGCTGCTCCGTTGCTTCGCCATTTTGCGTGGAAGGCGGTGGTGGGCTGCCAGGACTTGCAAATACAGCACTGCCACGGATGACCATTTTGTTCGTGCCTGCCTACGCATTGTTTGCAAACGCGGCTCGCATCATCGCGCTTCCATTGACCTGCTGGGTACCCACGTGGCTCCTTGCGTTCCCGGCACTCGCTGCACGGCTTCTCGCTGATGTACTCTTGTCGGATCTTCTCCCAGTCTATCGCTTCTCCTCTCCATACTCGGAGCAACAGGTTTCGCCCCACGTCGTCTCCGCGCTGGAAAGGCGCCAGAGCAAAGGGGCGAAATATGAGCAGGCGTTCTCGCCCTTCCACGCGCGTTACGGCGACGTAGCAAGTCAGGGGATCGTCTCCAAGTTGAATCGCGATGTCGGCAACGGCTCCTTCACGCATGGTTAAGCCTTGCGCTGCATGAGCGGTGATCGCAAAGTACGGACACAGCGGGAGCTGTCTCCGCGAAACCTTGAGCTTCGGGTATTTCCGACGGTGGTCTAAATGCCAGGCGCTGCGAACCGGTGCCACGGGGAGGACGCAGTTGTCTCCCATGCCTTGCACACGCCACTTTCGCTTTGTTTTGAACCGCACATATACAGCAGCAGGCAGTTTCGTCCAGAAGCGGACTTCTCCATCTTGTTTGCTGGGCTCGGCGTTCGGGCTGTCGTGCGTCCAGCCGCAAACTCGTCCGGAACACCCACGCAACACGCCCCTCTCTCGATCCAAGTGGTCTGTGGCAGCTACGGGCATGCCGATGCACAGTGGCAAGGTGCCGTAGAGGTCCCCGGCTTCGCGGTCGTGGCGCTGCAGCCAGGTCACCTTGTCTTCGTCCAGCCGGGGCTTTTCTGCTAGCACCTCAGCTGAGGCGCGATCTTCTGCGATAGCATAGTAGAGTCTCTAGCGTTTCTGTGCCGCAAATCTGCGCGCGCTTACGGTTCACGTGGTATTTCACGTTGTTGGTGGCGAAGGTCGACTCGTGGAATTCTTTCTGAAAACATGGATCACTCTCTGCCATGGCGACGAGTGCTTTCGAGCGCCGCTCTTGGCGACGCTTGCCGCATTCTTCGCGCAGGATGCGCGCTGGGTCTGCGAGCTCTCTCTGTAGCCTCGCGCAGCGTTCGTCGCCGCAGGCTGCACGTCCGCCCTGCCAGCTGCCAGGAACAGATGTCGGCTGCCCACGCAAGAACGCGTGCGTTGACGCTGACAGCTTGCTGTGTCGGAACTCTTCCTGCACCTCTCGCAGCCACTCGTCCTGCGCGCGCTCGCACGTGACAAGTTCTGTGACTCCTTGGATGCCGTTTTTCGGCCCGCCCCAGATCAGCTGCTGGCCGTAGGCCGCGTGCGGAAGCTTCGTGCTGACGCCCTTGTTGCGCAGCATCTGAGCTGGGATTGCTCCCAGGAAGGCGCCGCGCGGCGGCGCAAGTTGCCACAAGTCTCCCGACAGAATCACACTCAATCCCCCAAAGGGTCGAGCCGTCGTGCATCCAGCGGCGTACTTCTGCCGCGAAGCATCTCGTACTAGCTCCCGGCAGCGGAGCTCTAGGCGCGCGAGCAACTCTGCGCTGACCATACTCAACTCGTCCAGCAGTAACCATCGCCACTGCGTCGCTGCCGCAGTCAACTGCGTGATGAATTGTGTCTCCCTCTAGCTGCTCTGCTGCAGGGCGACTACTTTGTACTGTGTTCCTTGTTGCCATTGCAGGACGCCATCAAACAGCTCTGTGCGGAACAGTCTTAACACGTGAGACTTTCCCGTTCCTGGGCCTCCGTGCAGAGCCCGCCGCAGCGGCTCGGTCGGTGACCTGCGGTGCAGATTTTTGGCTTCGCCTGTGTTTTCTTCTTCTGTAACCCGCGCTGTCTTCAGTAGCGCTTTTGCGTCGCTGCGTGCAATCGGGTTTGTGCTGTCTGTCGGCGCGCCTTCGGAACTTGCCCAGGTTGCGTTCGCCCGCTCGCACGCAGCGACGGTGAGCTCCTCTGACGCCAGTTTGCGTTTCGTGCCAGCAGCGATCTCTCGTGCGGGCGGCTCCAACGCACGCCGGAAGTGTTCTACACTAAGATCCAGCGCCGTGTCTGCGTCGTCGTCGTCGCTGTTTTCAGCTGCTTCTTCGCTGGGACGGACGCGATGCACGGACAGAAAGTTGCACGGACAAAAATGCAAACAAAACCTGAAATACAAGATTCGCCTTTTGGGGCCACTAACATTTCACCCAAAAGAAGCCAAAGAAACCAAAACCAAGGGCACTGTTTTTTGTTGCTCGAAAACCACAACTAAATCCAGGGGTCGGCGGCACTGGGCGGCAGCCCTTAAATCCGGCTACGCCTCCTTGGGGTAGCATGTCGCTGCTAGGCAATTAGCCTGCTAGCTTTAGCTATAGGGGGTGCAATTTGGTGCCGCCGACCCTCGCCACTTGGTCGTGATGCGCGGCCTAAATCCGGCACCTCTGTCTGCATCACCAGCTCGGGCTTGCGGTTTTGCTTGCGGTTTAGGCCATGTGGCTGACATTATCAGGGTCTGGGGTTGGGCCTGGGTGATGCTTCAGCGGGGCTTGGTCTGCATCATCCAGACTTCCTTCCAAAAAGCCTCTCAACCCAAAAAGCACTGTTTTTTAGAAGGTGTCGGAGGGATATAAGCGAGGCTCATTTTCGCGCATTTTGGCGCCAAGCGCTGCCGGGCATGCCGGCGATGCTGGGCCCTCGCTCTACAAAACGCTGTAAATACCGTGAAAAAACTGCTGTGCTGAGCGGTGGGCTGTTGTTCTGTCCGTTTTGCTTTTGCTGTGGCTGGCTCGCGTGCTGCGCGGTCCTTGCTTTTTTTGCGTTGGTTTTGGTGTGTTTTGGTGTGCGAGTGTGTGCGTGTGCGCGCGACCCCAGCCACGAAACGCTGCTATTTACGGTGTTTTGTTGCTTTTGCGTTTCCGGACTGGCTTGCGGGCTGTTCTTTTTGGGCTGCTGTTTCTGCGGCCTCTGGCGCGCGCGCGCGCGACCCCACCTTCTGGTTTGGGTCCCGGCTAGAACATGCATAACCTAACCAGCCATATCATAGCACAGGATACGTTTCTCATACAAAATTCATGACATGACATGGTATTTTGCTAACCTGCCTAAAATGTCCCTCATAAATACGTTCGTTCCACAACCAACCTAAGATCACATATTCAAATCTCTTAAGCTAAGCCAAAATCGACCTATTTCACCGTCTCGTCATTAATATGCATCTTGTCACTTAGATACCCTTTCATAAATTCATTCAAATTAGCCTATGCAAATATCAATTTCACCGAAATAACTAAACAAACAAACACAATAACAAAGACAAAAACAAGACAAACACAAGCAAACACACAAACACACAACCACACAACCAGACACAAACAAGCACAAACAAACGCAAACAAACAGGCAAACAGCCAAACAAATAGAGACCCAAGCAGAGACACAAACAAAGACCCAAACAAACAAAGACAAAGACAAAGACAAGACACAGACAAACAAAGACACAAATAGAGACAAAGACATAGACAGACAAAGACACAAATAGAGACAGAAACACAGACAGACAAAGACACAGACAGACAGACAGAAACACAGACAGACAAAGACACACACAAACAGAGACACAAACAGACAGAGACACGTACAGACAGAGACACGAACAGACAGAGACGCGGACAGGCAGAGACGCGGACAGGCAGAGACACAGACAGACAGAGACACAGACAGACAGAGAACAGACAGAGACACAAACAGACAGAGAAGCAGTTAGACAGAGACACAAACAAACAGCACAGACAGACAGAGACACAGACAGAAAGAGACACAGACAGACAGAGACACAGAGACACAGAGACACAGAGACACAAAAACAGAGAGATACAGAGACACAGAGACACAGAGACACAGAGACACATAGACACAGACACACAGACACACAGACGCACAGACACCCAGACAGAGAGACAGAGAGACAGAGACAAAAAGAACATGCCACAGGCTTCGCCTGCGCACGTGCACGCGTCCGACTCCGAGCCCGATGCAGACGGGCTGCAAGAACGCGCGTGCAAGCTCTCGGCTGCGCGTGCCCCAGTTGCACGCGACCGCTGGCCGCTTGTTTGCTGGCGCCCTCGCCCAGTGGAGCAAGCCAGTAGGAAACGGTTTGTCACGCGCTTGTGTCGGCGCTGCCCCGCCGCTCTCCTTGCCCTCCACGACGGCTGTATTCTGGCCCGTGGCCAGGAGGTGGTTGCAGGTGTTCGGCGGCCCTCTTTAGACTGGGCACCGTTTGGATTGGTAGTTTGGATCGGTGTTTTGGAGGTTAGGGGGTGGCTTTTCCATTCAACTTCAATATGATTCAGGGGTTCAATCCCCAAACCATCTCATATGTATCAAAAAATGTACACTCGTCGCATGCGAAAAGCATGCTGCCGTTCTCCAAACACAGGTCGCGAGACGCACCGAGGTCCGGGCTGGTCGCGATAAGGTCACGCCAAAGAGTCAGTGAAAGGCGGTCGCCTGAGCAAGGTGAGCACGGATCAGCGGGCTGTTGGCCTCAAAAGATTCATCCACACACGCAGTTGTTGCAAGCGCAAGCGAAAACGCGATCGACCAGAAAACATCCTGGGTGCAAGCAAAGCCGAACTGATTTCGCCCAAAGCATTGGGAAAAACACCACTGGTCGCAACAATCGGCCGCGGCTCACAGCTTCTCGCATGGGCCAAGATTTCAGCCAAAATTGCTACGGACAAGCAGATATATGCCCCGACTCTTTATCTAGAAGACACAACGGCTTCGTTCAAAGCCTGGACCATTTTTCCGAAATATCCCGGATATTTCGATAATCGCACTCCAGACCATTTTTCCGAAATATTCCGGGTGTTTCGACGATAGCATTTCCCGAAATATTTGGAATATTTCGGGAGAACGGTCCCCGAAATATTCGGAATACTTCGAGAAAATGGTGGGTGGCTACGATCCCCGGGCCGCTTTCCCGAAATATCTGGAATATTTCGGGAAGTTAGTCCCTACAAAAAAAGAAGCCACTGCATTTTCCGGATTATGCCCGGGGTAGCCCGAACAGATTTGGGTAAGCGGTCCGTAGGAAATATGAAGCGGTTACATCTTCCCGGGGCAGTCCGGACCAGTTTTCCGAAATATCCGGGATTTGTCGGAAAAGCGGTCCGGGAAAACGCGCGCAAGTGCGACGAGCAAGTTTCACGGTTTCGTTTTATAGAGTAAATAAATATCACCATGGACCATATATGTATATACATAAATGTTTTCAATGTCTTAATAATTCCTGCTAATATCATACAAAGAAACAACATACACATAAACTAGAAATCTATACCAATAATCCCGGCTATCGGAAAACAAGCTTTCAATTGACTACCGCACCACGTCAGCTCCTTCCAGATTTTCTTTGAATTTTCTCTTACGATAATACATCTACGTACTATTTCGATTTTTGATATGAATATTTCTTGAATTGTCTGACATTTTGGATTCTCGTTGATCGAATTTAATTTTCGGGAACTTCCTCAGTTCGAGCCTCTTGCCCGATTGGTGTCTTGCCTCAGTTCCGAGCTTCTCAGTGTCACTCCCCCTCCAAAACATCAATGCCTTTCAGGCGCGGCACAATAGAACCTTTTTTGATTCTGCCCAAAAATGGCCTACCAGCAACTATGATATTTTATATGAGGGGAACCACACATTTTGCCAATGAGGTAAGCTACAAAGGACCACTTCTGCTGCCCGTTCAGAATTCAGACGCACAACATGCGCTGTAGCACCCATGGTGTGAATCAATTGTTTCCCTTTGAGCGCGAAAAAATCATCTGGCGCTCATCGCTTCTTTCAAGAAATGCCGTGCGAATCCGTCAGCTATGGCCGCCACACTTGCTGGCAACTTGAATTGCCGTACTAGGCGCCAAACAAACCGGGCAGGAGTTGTCCGTGTCAAGCCACTGCTCTACACACCTCGCTGGCAAAGAGGGCATAGAGCAGTGAGGTCTTGACTTGTGAACTCTCGTTTGATGCTCTCGAAACCGCAATGCGTAATCCTTCTTGAAACAGAAATCAAACGACTTTTTACTGAGTTTGACGCTGTTTTCGCGATTACGCAGCTCTCAGCTCGTTAGTTAGAATTGGCCAGGCGCGACTTCGGAAAATGTTAGAACACCCGAAAAAACAAAAATCCGCACACCGTATTCCAGCATACCTTAGTATATTCATTTTTCTTTTTGAATATATCAAGGTATTTTTATTGTGTAGATGTTAAGCAAGACTTGATCAAATGATTCTTTGTTAGTTCGTGTCTCCTTAATGCGTCTCTTCTTAAACTGATGTTGCAAATTTCACACTTGACCTGCCTTGACGAATAGGCGTTGCCTAATATTTCTTTAAATGGTTTTGGGTAAGTCTATGTGAATAGCTTTTAACATTTTCAACAATTCAATGAGAAAACTTAAAAATTAATCATTTTTCAACATTTGGATATTCCGAAGTTGCGCGTGGTGTCCCTTGTAGGATTTTATCTTCAATATGTAAAAAACGCTATACTTACATTATAATTATAACATATAAGGGTATAAATGTTATAATCATAGTATGGTTTATGGACTAATCAAAAATTAACAGATATCTTAAGAATGTGAGCCCGCCGTAAATCCAAAAAGCAAGCTATGTTAATCCAAAAAGCAAGCTATGTTAATCCAAAAAGCAAGCTATGTTAATCCAAAAAGCAAGCTATGTTAATCCAAAAAGCAATCTATGCTAATCCAAAAAACAAGCTATGTTGATCCTTAATCCGTCAAACTCACCAAGATTTCACAAATTAATTCGCTAGGTATTGTATATAAATCTTCCTGCTTATGTGTTATTGGATTGTCTCCCCATTTTTCCTTGGTGCCCGATGGTAGCCGTTGTGCTGTTTCAATATGTTTATTATTCCTGATGTTGCCACAATCCTTTTTACATAATTCTCTAGGTTTCCAAGTTGTAATGTTATTCCAGAGCCCAGTGCGTTTTCTGTAATTAAATCCATACTTACAGTGATCTACATCTTTAAATTCAAACTCATCCATAAACTCCTGATTTTCCAATAATCCGGTTTGGGGATTTTCGATTACAAAATATTTAGGATTAAAGTATTTGATAATCTCAATAGTTTTTAAGGCAATACTACTTGCATATTCGATATTCCTAATTCCCCTAGTTTTTGCTACACTATATTCAGTGCATGGGGGACTACTCCAAATAAAATCAAAATGGTTTCTGTCAAACTGTTTGTAATCCCATTCCAAAATATCAGTGTTGATATCAGCATTTTTCAAGTCTAGTGATATTACATTAAATCCAAGCGACTTTGCTATGGTTCCGACGCTTTTTGTTCCGCTAAATAATTCTAATAAGTTCATATTATTAGAATTACTTAGGTATTAATTATTCAAATAATACATATACTCCATCATCAATTTTTGGAATTTTAAGAAACTCTAATGTTTGTTGCTTTGGTTGTTGGATTTTTCCTGTATTCAACATTTCACAGTGTTTCTTTTGCTTTGTAGGGTAGTCGCCCGATGGTCTTCCTATAGATTTTGATTGAAATATCTTTTCGATTTTCTCCTTCTCTTCGTTGCTTTGTTCGCGTTCAACTGGTTTAAGTTTTTCATCAATGGATTTAATCATATCATTTAAGGTTTTAATAGTTTTACCAACTAATGTTATCTTCTTCATTAAATCATTAATAGTATAATTTTCATTTTCAGACATTACTATATATTTATCTAAATAATGATTTATTTAATTAAATATTTATAAAGTGCAATTATGTTAAATTTACTCTTTAAATACTAACTTATGTCCCTGTTAAAAATAACATTAATCAAATGTTCATTAGTTTCACCAACCATATCGCCACCTGTTTTTCTCAATATTTCAATCTTTATCTGAGCTTTTATAAGAAAACACACAAGGAATACAACTAACCTTCACTCCGCCTTTCTTATCTACTGTCAATTCATTTTTCAAATTCATTACGCGATTACATTTATCACATTTTATAGCCTTACTTTCGCCCAGTGATTTAACACTTTCTGCTGTTTCTTTCCGTGCTTCAATATCTGGCATTGGTCTTTCTTTGCCTTTACTCTTTTTCTTTTTTCCCATTTATATTAATATTTACATTTTTATTTTTGATACATTGTATTCCTAGCTTAATTAATTCTAATGAATAATAACAGCATTTTTGAGTTTTATTATCAGTTATTATTACTTGTTCTATATTCTCTACTTCATCTATTATATTAATATAATTTGAATAACTCCTATTCATATAAATAATAAGATAAAATAGATATTTAATCTTAATATTTTCATGCATGATGGAATATTCGGAGGGCACAGCACTTGGGGTTTTCATTGCGCTGCATCAAACTAATTAGCTTCAATGCTTATTGATTGAAGAAATGGACGCATCGGCGATGCCTCGCGAAGCTTCGCGACAGCCTGTTCCATTTTTATGATATTCGCCACCAGCATATCATAAAAATGATGTTCCATTTAATATTAATTACAAGTTAACTTTTAAATATAATTTTCTATATATCTTTAATATCAACTATGACAGATGTTCCAATAATAAAACCAATAAACATAACTGAATATGAATTCAAGCAATCTAAATATGAGCACGTGCCAAAATTACCCTTCAGAAGTATTATAGTTGCTTCTTCGACAGGTGGTAAGACTGTCCTTATTCAAAATTTAATATTGAATGTTTATAGAAACTCATTTGCAAGAATATTTATATTTTCACCCAGTGTCCATAACGACCCTACTTTTACAGAAGTTAAAAAATATATCAGGGATGAATTGCACGTGGATGATGAAAAGGAACAAATTTACTTTGATAATTATAATCCAGCAGATTTAGAAAATGTAATCGAAAGACAGAAGAATTATTAACTATATGAAGCCTAAAAAGATAAAGAAACTACATTCAATATTAATCGCTATAGATGACCACGCAGACGACCCTAAATTTGTTAGATATAGTAAATTATTACATGGATTATTTACAGGAGGCAGGCACGATGCAGTAAGCGTAATTTGTTCAAAACAAAAATACAATGTTTTAGCGCCTATCATTCGTTTAAATGACAGTTCATTATATATTTTTAGGTTGAAAAATGCCAGTGAGCTAATGGGTTTTATTGAAGAAAATAGTGCCATTGTTGACAAACAGCAATTATTAGATATGTATCATCAAGCCGTTAATTTTGCTCCAAATTCTTTTTCTACGTGACTATGAATTCAAAAGACATTAACAAAATGTTTCATATCAATTTAGAACAGGCATTTCAAATTACAAATGATGAATAAAGATATTCTAATTTAATATAATGTAATAATATGCCAATGAGACTATGTAGATGTGGTGGATTGTATCGTAAAGGTAATTATAATTTTCATACTAATTCTTGGATACATAAACTTTATAAAGTGTTAGAAAGACGACCAACAGACGAGGAATTATTAAGATTTCAAAATAATTTTGTTGATGAAGAGGGTTTAATAGATGATAGATGTAGCAATGCCTCAACAAAATTACCCGAAAGTGGAATGACAGATTATGATAACAATTAATAATATTAATTATGTTTTAATATTATCAAATTGGAATAATGAATAGCTACAAAGATTGAGGGCAGGCAATTTATAATATATTTTATCTTTTTTAAATTCATTAACTCTCTCTCTAATTTGTTGACTATTGCTTTCAATGAATTTATTTGTAGAATATCAATTCTTGACATTTCACTTATCGTATTTACATCTATATTTTTTATTACTTTAATAGCCTCTTCATCATCAATTTCTACTGGTTTGATTTACTTGAACCCATTATATATAATATTATTTAGATTTTATTTGTTCAAAATTATCTTTTTGTGGTTCTTCTTCTTCGTCTTCAGTTGGTGCTGGTATTTCTGTTGGACTTTCAGATGAAGAACTATGGACAGTAATAGGTGGAAAACTATGAACACTAATAGCTTCATTTGATGAATTGCTACTGCTACTTTGTGCATTTCCTGCTGTTATTTGATTAACTAAATCTGCGATATTTATTGTTGTTGCAATTGCGCTATGTGATAAGGTTAATGTTATACCTGCTACTGTAGCGCCGTTGTGTAGCATTATTTCTATCATTTTTGTCAGTTTGAACTTCTTTTCTTCTTCATCGCTGTCATCCTCATCTGGTGGTTTCTTTGGCGGTGGCTCTGGCGGTTTGTTGTTGTCAAGAATTTCAGTAAAGGCTGACACCATTGCGTCGCGTTGGTTTTTCAGTGTTTGTGTTGCTTGTGTTCTTGTTGGCTCATTTATTTTGTATGTGTTGCGCCAAAAGTTTTTAAGCATTATTTTAAACATATTGTCTTGGTTTTCCTTTACCTTAAACGCTTCAAATGTCATATTTAATTGTTGATTTGCATCATTGTATAACTTTTCGTCAGTCTCTCTGGTTGCTGTAGCAATAGTATCTGTGTTGGTTGCAATGTCAATAAATTCTCTCGGTATGCCCTTTTGCATCATGTTCGGTGGCTGTCTTGTTGATGGTTGTGTGTTTGGTTTCATTAGGTTATGTATTGAAAAACTGTCGTCATCACATTTATCATTGAATTTCTGCTTCTTTCTTTTCAGTATGTTTTGTTAATGTTATCATTATTATTATTATTTATATTTTTATTTCTTACCTTTGCCCTTAAAACTTGCCTTGATTTCTTCTATTCTACCTTGGCTTAAATTTACTACCCACCCGCCATTATCAATAGTGTCTAAAATCATATCCACTAAATATTGTTTGTATGTTCTCGCCTTGCCTCTTCCCTTGTGTTTCAATTCTTCTTGTATTTCGCTTTCTTCTGGCACTTGAATTCCTCTTAAATAAAATTGAAATTTTAATATCATTTACTGTTAAGTTAGGGCTTTCTTTCCAGTAAACAGGACTAATAGTATTATCTATTGTTGTTTTAAATAAAGGCGTCATTGGCAATGGTGGTGGTTGTTGCGCTGTTGAACTTGATGCTCCTGTTGCTTGTTGAACTGGTGTCGCGTTAACATTGTCATCTACTGCTTGAGGTGATAGCTCAACATCTTCTATGTGCATTGTTTGCTGGTCGTCTGCTACTGCTCTACCTGCTGGCGTTTGTCGTGGTTCTGTTGGTGCTGATTGTCTGTTTGCCACCATTCTATGAAATACTGTCCCGCCCATTTCTCTTAAATTTGATGCCATTGCTCTGCCTACTTCTTCCGCTTTCCGCTTTGTTGCAGTTGCTATATCTTGTAATTGTGTATGTACCATTGCCTCGTGTTGTCTTGGCGTTTGTTGTGGTGTGGAAAAGTCATATTCATCATGTATTGCATCAGCGTTTGCTTGGACTGGTGTTTCTGCATTCGTTTTGTGAACTGCATAAGCATGCCCGTTTCTATGTGCTTCTTGTTTCATCATTGCCTCTCTCAGTTGTCTGTCATATATTCTCATCTCTTGGTCTTTCAATAATTCTAAATGGTCGCTTCCGTCAAAAAACTACCCTGAGGACTTGCTTTACAAAAGGTAGCATCTCGGTTAGGTAGTTTTCCCGATATTAAATCATTTTCGCCTATTAATTAGCGATTTCTTCATAAGTAGGTCGTTGATTCAATCCAAATTTTGCATATGGATTTATTAATTCTAAACTTGCTGTAGTTGCCACATTGATTTAATATTATTTAGAAAATATTGTTAATAATATTTTTGTGAAACATATTGTTAATAATAAGATTTATTGTATAAAATCATACTATATCAATATATTTTAAGTAAATATTAACTTTTTTGTATCTTCATACCATTTAATTAAATGTTCTTTTGTTGCATGTGGTAAGTTAGGACGATATAATTCGCCCATCATTCTATACAGCTCATTTACATAGTTCGCTCTCTTGTTTCCTTCGTCAATCTTTTTCCTTAATGCTACTGATGCTTCTTGTGAGTTTCTTAACTTCATTTGTTCGTGTAGGTGTTCTAAATATTTTGTATCTTTTAGGTCAAATGGACTATATTTAACTTGTGAGGATGGTAAAAATATTTTACCTTTATTTTTTAAATTATTTCGTTTATGAAATTTATACATTATATATTTATCATAGATTTTAATTATTTTGTTCTTCATATGCTTGATGTCGCTTGCTTCTAAAATGTTCTGCTTTATGACTTAATGTATATTTTCCTCCACATTCACATTCTACTTTTGCGTGTAGTTTGTTCTTGTTTTTGATTGCGTATTTTTGCTTTATCTCTCTTACTCTTCCCTTGTTTTGTTCTGCATATTCTTTCTGGTATGCCTTTACTTTTTCAACATTGTTCTCACGATATTTTACATTTGTTTCATAGTGCGAAAGGGTTTGAAACAGAGTTTCGGGAGAGAATAAACAGGCCCAATCCCACCAACAAGAAGAGATTGTTTAAGTCCCCCAGTCCCAAGGGCAAAGCGGTGCCCCCGGCTGGCACGAACAATGAACCAAAACAGGGTGCCTTTAACCAAAAGATGAATGAACCCAGCAAGGGCAGAGACAACCGAAAGCAAGCACAAAGCTGCAAACCAAGCAGGCAAACAATGCAGCGCAGCGAGCGAGCAGAGCAAACCAAATGCGCACCGTTCCCAAACCCGAGTCCTGACCAACCACCAGCACCACCAACACCAACCAGTGAGGGCCCCGGCACCTTTTGCCGTGGAGCTCGAAGTCGTCGTGTTGGGGCGCCGACGCAATTGCAGGCTGGTTCGCCGGAACGAAAAGCTTGAGCCAAATGCCGGGTTGGGCATCGGCATGAAATAAACATGTTGCGATAAAAGTACATGCCCCCAAAAACACCCCCCTCGACTGTACAAAGAGATGGAGTAAATTTGGAAAGGCGCATTGGCCATGTTGAAGTTGAGTAGCAAGAAACAAGAAACACGAGAGATTAGGCTACCAGGGTTCGCGACCCCATACCCGGGCTCACATTGGAGCCCGGATCCCGCCACCACCCCGAATTACGGGTATGGGGCGGATTCGCGCCGGTAGCCAAATCAAACAGGAAAGAGCAAAAAGAAAAGAGAACAAAGATTCAACTCCAATATGGCAGGCATGAAATAAAAACTGCATTTGCAATGCAACCACGGTGAACCATGAGGTCCACGTGGATTTAATTCTGAATTCCTTGACTAGGTGCTTTGAAACATGGTGCGTTGACCATAAAGCTCTGGCCTTAAAAAGCACCGTCTAGGCGCGCGGTCGCTCGAGGATAACCGACGGGGGCACCGCCAGCAGCACTCAGCGGTTCAGGTCCGAGTAGGATCCCACCGGCAGCGGTGCAGCACAATCGTGATCCTCACCCCTGCACCTCAATGAGATCCTTCGCCAGCTGCATCTGCGGTGCGGGAGGATGTTGATCGCCAGCGGCCATAGACGCCGGCGAGGGCGACTGCCTTGCCGTGACAATACGTACCTGGCAGGACAAGATGACTGGCGCGATTAGCGCACAGTCGTACGTGCAATTGAATTATAAGATGGCGACTAGCCCAAATAGTGAAATGACAATAGGAGCGTTGTCCTGCATGCGTCATTTACAAAAACCATTCTTGATAGCACGCGCGCATTGGCGCAATCAAACTTGTTGCAATGCATGCAGAATGTCATCAGGTTTTACTGATGCCGTCCGCCGCCGCGCCGTCCCTTCCCCTTGTTGACATTCCAGTCCCCAGGGGGAGGAGGAGAAGGCCAGTTCGGAGTGTGAGGCGAATTTGGACTCACGTATCCGCCAGGACTCTCCTGCGGATACTGCGACCACCCCTGCGGCATTGCGCCAGGCCACATTTGCGGCATCATGCCAGCCATGGGCTGCTGCATGAAGCCTCCCATCGGGAATGCGGGATGCATCGGACTCGGGTACGGAAAAGGGGCAGCTTGTGCGCCCTTGTATCCCGAGCCACGTGCGTCGGGCTGATATCCGCCGGTTGGCGTCCTCGATCGGGCGGTTCCGCCACGACCGTGTTGCCCGTGCTGATGGCCGTATAGGCCACCCTTACCTTTGTGTTGGTCACCTTTGTGACCCTTGTATTGGTCACCCTTGTGACCCTTACTTGCATATGGGTCCCCTTTGTGACCCTCGCCTTTGGGCCAGGGGTTCGCAGGGGCATTGCCCTTCCGAGGATCCCCCTTGCCCTTCTGATCCGGTCGCATTGAAGCCGAACGATGGGTGTTGCAGCCCGCTTGCGGTGCTTACCAGATGGCGGATCTGCAAAAACGATGACGCTTTGGCCGTCATGCTGTACAGCGGGAACCATGTCGACCTTGTTTGATCGGTATATATGTATGCCTCAGCATACTCGATTGGGGCCGTGATCGACCCACCACCGGTTCTCAGGGACTCTATGCTCAGCCAATCAGGATCTTCGTCAGTGAAATCCGCGAGGCATCGCTCGGCTTGGACCACTGACATGATCACGTCCTCACGAGAGGCGCTTGGGCCATAGAGTGGAACGAGATACCCATCCTCGACTGCGAGGCGGTACGCGTCGTACTATGTACAGAAAGGTAAAAGGCAAAGGCTGAATTTAGACTGCCCTTCCTCGTCATGTGACGGCCCACTGCGCCGCGTGTTGCGGGTTGTTGATCAAATATGCGAGCACTGTCAATCCCTCAGGAACTGGGGTTCCAGTCTCACTTTCCTCGATGAGCAGTTGCTTTGCCACCCATCGCTCAAGCGCTTCGTCACTCGCTCTCACACACGAGTGAGTGTCCATTGAGGTGACGTTCTCAACCTCCCGAAATGCGACCTGTACAGTATCCGCATTGGGATTGTGTACGAGGTATGGCGCACATCGCAGACCGGAGATCATGCAACTGACCACCTCACGGATCGGGTTTACCGATGCCATTAGAGGAGCCCAGACACTCGTCTCCCCATAGTACCAGCTGTTGGGCATGACTGCTTTGAGTCCGTCCAACCACGTCGGCTGCCCACGCCTTATTTTGGAGCGAGCGGTACCAGGCACCCATTCCTGATAAAATATGGGCAAATGACAACCATTGCATAGAATGGTGCCATACATGTTCAAATGCGCACATCGAGGGCACCAATAGTCATGCATGGGAGCTTTGTCCCACGCGAATGACTCCCCCTCTCAGCGGACCCGGGACATTCAGGGCCCGGGTCGCCCAAGGTCGGATGTAGATAACATCCCCTTCCTGGTGCAAGTAACATGCACGCCAGAAAGGTGCATGAATCTCCTCGCGCACAGCAATGAAACCGCGTCGGGTTTTATAGATGCTTGCGGCACCCTCAATGGCCAACCATTTCAGGTCGATCGCCACGACAACATGACGCTTGTCCATGTACGCGACGCGTTCGTCGACGTAAAACTCGCCCTCATTGTTAAGGCTCGGCAGCTTCAGGAATGGCACCTTTGCGCCTTCCAAGCCGATTTGAATCTCCCCCCTGCAGATCTTATCAGGTCGCATGGTGAAGACCTTGATGGCGAATTTGCCGGGTCGTCGGACGCACCTCGTCTTGAGGGCGGACCGATACTCAGGCATGGAAAGCAGCACATATCCCGTATAAGGGACCTCTGCCGCGTCCATCGGCCTCAACAATGGGCCGATCGGTGTCCGATCGCGCAATGCCCAGCGCTTGAAAACCTTATATGGCACGTCCCTCCCGATTAGGGTGGAACGCGCAAAGATCACTTCACTTGTGATCTCTGTCGGATCATCTTCCCTCCAGACTCTCCGTGTTAGGAGTTCGACCGGAGGGTAAGCGGGATTCTCACGTCGAGGCCTGTACACTTAACGATCCCGTATAGGGCCTCGAAAAGCATAGAGATCAGAGTCATGGACATCCAACCTCCAAGTACATCAGGAACCGTCCCACACAAACGATAAGACGGCTCACCAATCTTTACATTTACCAGCTTTGGGTCTGTAGAGCCTGACAAAACTTCCAGAAGCATATACACCTCTCTGGAGCTTCGTCCAGTGACCGCTGCGGGGTCAGTGATCTCAGGGAAGTATCCAAAAATACCCTTGCCTGCAGGACAGGCGATTCTGCCATACGTCCTGTTCGAGGCATCTAACAAAACCTCCTCACCCTCATAAGTGGGGTTATAGGTGCTCGCAATTTGGCAGATGGCGGGTTTTACCATCGCCGCATCCTCGAGCGATGCACCGACCGGGAGAACACCAGATTCATGCGCTTTGGCATCATTCGGGGCATTTCCCTCAGACATGCGCCGATAGTTTTCGGCACGAAAGTAAGGAAAGAAGGATTTCATCCTATCGATTTCCTCCTCCGTCGTACGCCAGGCCTTAGCCTCGTAGTACGGCGGGAATCAAATCTCTAACTTCCATTGATGAGAACTTGGCAATAAATGGCCCTATCCCATCGTCCTCAACGTGATTCTCGAAGTCTTCGTCCGAGACATACTCCCTGGACGGTTCGCCCAGGTCATCCAGGTCGACCTCTTCCAGGTCCACCAATGCAGGGGAATCCAGGATTTTCTGGACTCCCATGAGTTCGTTCCTGAACTGCTCAAAACTCCTCGGAGCGGTAGTCACTGAGGGCGGCACTGCGCCTTCCCAGGACTCGGGAAAAATGCACACGTTTGTCGGGGAATATTCGTTCTTGGGAAAATCCCGATCACGTTCCCGCACACCACTAATCAGCATCGTATCCATAAAGCCGCCTTGGGCCTCCGGTTGCGACGCCTTTGCGGGAGACGGCATTGCGCCCTTTGACGCCTCGGTCTTCCCCTTGGGTGCCTTGTTCTTCTTGTCACCACCCCTACTCTCCTCGTTGTCCACGTCCATAGCAGACGATGGTTCGTTCCCTTCTGCCCCGCCCACTGGCGGTTCGGGAAGCTTAACGGGAGACTCCTTCGTTCGGGCTTTGCCCGCATATGGACCCGGCATCTGCTCACTTCCAGTGGAACCGCCGCCAGCCTCCCTCGGACGCTTGGCGGTGTGAGCCGACCCAGTATGCACAGCAGGCGCCGACCGCCTAGGGTGGCTTTTGCTGGCCGCAAGACCCTGAGGAGGTGGTTTCACCTTGGGAGCCGGCTCCGCTTTGGGTGCCGTTTCTGGCTCGATGACGCATGCCCTGAGGTCGAAATTCTCCGACCTCGCAAGACCCGCGCAGTAGGAACGGAAAACGTCCTTGACTTCACGAGCCAGGAACTCAGGATTGTCCTCTGCTTTGAGAGGAGTCCTCCATGCATCGTATCCACCGAGCAGGTTTCTGCCCACGATGTCATTGAAACGATACGAGCCCAACCCGGCATAGCGGTTGGCTGCCCGACGCACGTTGCAAAACCTTTCAACCTTTTCGGTTGCCGCGATGGCCGCGGCCATCTGAGGGTGAATATACCCTGTTTCGGCCATGCATTGTGCGGCTTCTCGCAAACACGATCGCGCACGCCACAGGTTCGCGGCCGCTTTGTAAAAATTGCAGTACTCGACGTTCCACGTCGCGTCCTGCGCGTAGACCTCATCATCCCCAAGTTGGGAATCGGGCATGGTGAACCCCAAACGGATCTCCCGGCCTCGGATTACGTCGGCCGAGATCTGGTTCGAATTGGACTGATCATCCGGAGAAGGACAGGGAACGTATTGTCTCCCCGAACTGACGCATGACTCATTCGCTACTTCCCTATTGGGGCGCAGCCTTTCGGCCTGCATCTGGCGGTATCGGTCGACTAGGCCCGCTTGGGGGCCAAACGACAATGGACCAAGATTCTCCTCAGCCCATGCGGCGAGCGCTTTGGCCCCCGCATGATGAATGCTAACCGCACTCATCGTGTCGGACACAAAGACCTTCGACAAAAAGTGCCAGTCGTATTCACCGAAACGACGGTCGATTGCTGAAGCATCGTCCAGCATCTGGAAAAAGGCATCCTCTGTGAGGTCCTGCCACAGAGGAAGAGCGAGGGCAGTCTCAAGGGACTCCACCTCGTCAGGATGAAGAAGGAAGGCGCTTAGGCCATGCCCAAGCCGCCACAGCGGGCGAGTAACCGGCTCTCCTGTACAGGTAGTGCACGACAATGCAGGCATCTGCACTCTCGGCAGCTGCAAAATATTCCGATTCCGGGCCGAAATCTGGATCGTCGGGATCGGATGGATCACCGTCGTCATCGGGTGGATTAGGCCCACCGCCGCCGGCGCTGTTCCCGTCCATAGGGTCATCGCCGCCCGGCGGTTCATTGGCTGGGGATGTAGCCGTTTCCACCATTGTTGCCTCCACCAGCGCCTTGGCTGGGTGACGCGCTTTTGACCCCACCTCTGCGTGTCCTGGCCCGTAGGTTTGGACACTTCAGGGTGAGATGCCAACCCCATCGACGCATCGGTCGACAGGGATGGGGTGTTATCCTCCGGCTGAGGATTGTCCTCACCGGTAACTCCGGATGGGCCAGCCGGAACGCTCTTAATAACTCTCGGCGGCGGAACCTCAGGCCGAGGGTGCGTGATCCACTGTCCACGGGATTGCATCCTCCTGTGCCCCCAGTATTGACGGCGCCAGCACCTGCCGCTTTGGGCACCGGCACACTTGCGACCCTAGGTGCCTCAACCTTGGGTCCTTCTGCAGCCGGAACTGCGCTCTTTGGCGGAGGGCCAGTGGGCAAGGACTGGACTGGTACCGGTCCTCCCTCCTTAGGCGGCACACCACCGGCATGCTTGGTGGTCCCACCACCCCGTATTACGTCCGGCCCCCCCCCTCCCCAGGTTCTGGGCGACGCCCCGCTCTTCAACCCGGGCTTGCGCGCCTTGCCCCGTCAGCGCTCGCCTTCGCTCCCCGCTCGCCTCGCACCGCCGGGACTCGCGCCAACTTTTTTCTAAAGATGTCGGGCTGCCGCGCAAATTTGCAATAAGAGCAAGAAACCCCGGCCTGAAGGTGTCTGTCTAGCTCCGGGTGGAAGGGGCGAGCAATCCAGTCCTGGACAACTCTGCCCACACCCTAAACCCTAAACCCTAAACCCTAAACCCTAAAGTCTAAGCCGAGCCCACCAACCCCATATGGGCGAGGCTGCCAGAGCACCAGCGGAGCGCCACTCGTCTTATCAGCTGAGGAGAAGTCTCCGAAGCAAGCTCGGCTGCTTAACTTGCCCTAGGCAGTACTCCCCTTACTCTAGAAAGGTATACACCCTAAATCCTACACTTTTTGGTTGCGCTCGCGGCCCCGTCATGGCACGCCGACCGGCCTTGGCTTGGGAAGCCACTTTCTCCTCTTGGGAAGGCAATTTCTGTCCCGGGCCCTTTTCCTGTTAATTTCTGCGCCCCAAGCTATTCTATCCCCTGCCGGTCCTTCAGTGCGCTGGCGTGAAGTGCTCTGGATCCAGGAGGCCGCCGAGCAAGTAGTCCGCGTCGCGCTGCACCCGGCTCAAGGCAACGTACCCGCCAGCTTTGAAGCGCTTGATGTCCAACCAGATCGTGACGTGGGTCAACTCAGCCCCTTGCAGCTTGTGGATGGTGCTCGCGTATCCTGGCCGCGCCGGGTAGCACGTGACGCGGCCGCCGTCTTCCGCGTCTTCGGTCAAGGGAAACAAGGCGAGGTCCTTGCCCGTGGCTGTGGTCACGCGCAGGCAGCCGGAAGCCGGATCCAGGCTGCGGACTGTGGCCTCCATGCCATTGACAAAGTCCAGGCCCTTATTCATGTTCCGCGTCAGGTGGAGACGCATTCCCGCGTAGATCTTCTGCTGCAATGGCTGCGGCGCGCCCGCCTTTCGTTTGCCGCTCTCCTCGTAATTGGCAGGGTTTGCTTCCCAGTCCACGTCCAGCGTGCCCAAGACCGGCTTGCGCATCTTTTCGTACAGCGCCTGCACGCACAGCTGGTTGACGGTGGCCGCCTTGTGCCGCGTGCAGGTCGCGAATGTGGTGTCGGGGTGGCTGCGCAGGACCTGTTCGATTTCCTCCATAGTGGGGTTTCCCGCATGGGTCCAGGCCTTGTGGCCGCGGCAGATGTCCTTTAGCTGGTCGGCTGTTGGCTTTGACGCGCGCAGCAGCTGGAGCTTCTTGCGGAGCTTCTCGTCCTTGCAACGCCACATCTCGTGCAAGTCCACCTTGAATGTCATCCGCCACTTCGGGCTGTCGGTGGCCTGGCTGTTGCCGACGCCGGGCAGCTGCCAAAAGTCCCCGGTGAAGACAAGGCCTGGGAGCCGATCTGCGGCTTCCCACATCTGGATGATTCGCTCGAACTGCTCTGCGTCGAGCTGCGAGACCTCATCCACCACCACAAGGTCGTACTGCGCAAGGGCGTCAAGGTGTTCATCTGCTCGGTCCTTCCACAGCCAAAACGCTGCCGCGCAAGTATCCACGTCTGCTGTCGGGTGGCGGCTTCTGACCCTGGCCGCTTGCTGTGCTGTGGGTAGCGCGTAGAGCACGCGGCCGCCGCTCTCCAGGACCCGGTCAACGCAGCTGCCCACGACCGTGGTCTTGCCCGTGCCCGGCGGGCCAAGCCCGGCAATGGGTCTGGCCTCTTTCGCCGCGGCCTCTCGGAGCTCGTCCAGCTTGTCGATGTTGTCGACCGCCCGCGCCTTGGCTGCACGCTCGGCCGCGGCGAGGACGTTGTCTCGTAGGAGCCGCTGCTGCTGGTTGAGCTGCAAGCTTTCGTCCGCAGCAGGGAAGCCGGCTTCCGCAAGGCTGCGGCGAGCTGCTGCCGCATCTCCTTGGAGGATGTGGCCCGCCAAGTACTGTCCTATAAGGTGGCGCTCCGCCTTGAGCTTTGCGAGGAACGACCTGACCTTGGCGACGCCCGTGGCCTCCAGCTCCAGCTCCTTGGTCACCGCCTCTTCGTCGAGCCAGTGCTCCGGACAGCGGGCCAAGGCGTTGCCAAGGTGTTGGTACTGCTCGGGCACCTTCTCTGTCACCGCTGGGTCGACCAAGTCGTCCAGGCTCCGGAAGGGCAAGCGAAGCGCCAGCCATTGTCCGAAGTAGCGGTCGTTGAACACCGATACCATCTCCACTGCGATCAGCTTCTCCCCCTCCATCTCGCAGTTGTTGGCGAAGGCCTCTAGGCTCCCAGCGCTGCCTTGCTTGTTGCGCTTGCTCCAAACCCACTGCGCGATCTTGCCCTTCTTGTTAGTTTTTCGGGTAAACTCCAGCAAACTCATGTCCTCGCGGCGCCAAGCGCTCTCCTGGTAGAGCTGGACGATCTTTGGCACCGCCTCCGTCTTCATGCCCGGCCACGGCGCGCGCAGCTCCTCCATGGTTCCGCTGTAGCGGCAGGGGGGGAAGGTCTTGGCCGCCAAGTAGAGCCACATCTCTGGCTCGCAGGGCTTGTAATCAAAAAGCACCCTCCGGGCCACGGAGAATGCCGAAGCCTTGTCCGCCAGCCACTCCTTCTGAACTTTGGCGTGTAGGTTGCGCAGTACTTCAGCAGCGGGCCGCGGTCGTTGCCCAGCAGCGCGTCCTGGTGGCACTTCGTGACCTCCAAGGTGTTGGGGAAGTAGGCTCTGTGGCCGGCCGCCGCGTCCTCCGCTGTGTGCTTCAGCCGCAACAGCTGCGCGGCGTCGTCCCAGCGGGATTCCTCCTCCTGGATGGGCCAGCCCGTCGCCGCGCCTGGCCGCCGGGGCCTTCCAAGCACGTAGCCCCGCAGCGCCGCCTCCTCGTCGCTCGGCTCCGTGGCCCGGATCTTCTCCTCCAACTTGGCCGCAAGTAGTTCAGACTGTGGCAGTGGACGCGCCCGCTGCCGTGGTAGGCCTGGCTCGCCGCCTTGCGCTTGCCGTCCTGCTATTCCAGCCGGAAGAAGTAGGCCTGGCTCGTCTCCGCGCCGCTGTCGGTTGGGCCGAGGAGGTGGGCCTTCCAGGCGTCTCCGCCATCGGCGCTGCTGCGCTTGTTCATGCCGGTGTAGAGGCCCCGCTCCAAGTCCGTGAAGACGTGCGCGTGATGAAGCGTCGGCGTCGAGGCCTGCCAGCTCCTGTTCCGGCTCGCCCTCCGGACCCGCCGCGCCGCCGCCCCGCCTGCGACATCTCGTTGAGGATCCAGAAGTGGTAGGGGAAGCTGGGCTCCCAGGGCGCCATCGTCTTGAAGATCTGCGGGTGTCCACATTGTCGCTGGAGGTCGATGAGCGCTGCGTGCCGCGTCTTGAAGTACAGCGGCGAGAACGTCTCGCCCTTCAAGACGAGCCGGAGGGGGATGTGCTTGCACGCGTTCTTGCCCCCGCCGATGCGACTCCACAGACTCAAATCATAGACGAACTGGAGCAATTCAAAGTCCTCCGCATAGCCGGCGATGGGGCCCAGGACCTTCCTCATGAAAAACTTCTTGGCGCTCTGGCGACGCTGTCTTCGCCGCCCTCCTCTGCTTCCGAGCTGCTTTCGGCTGGGTGCCAGGCGCGCGGGCGGCGCCGCCCTTCCGGCTGCGGCCCGCCGACTTCCTGGGCCGGGTCGGCCGCGCTGCGGCGCCGCTGCCGGCGCACATCGCTGGCGCGGATGGCTGTCTCACACATTGCTTCGGCCCAATAGAGGTTGGGCCAGAGCGCGTTCTCCAGGCCGGGCGTCTCCAGGAACTGCAGCGGCCGCTTGCGCCGCTGCTCCGGCACGTCCTCGCCTTCCCGCCGCAGGAATTTCTCGTGCTGCTGAACGAAGTCTCTGTAGGCGGACTCCTCCGAATCCATCAGGAAGTCGTAGGCTGCTTGGGCGGCCCTCCTTTCATCCCGCGGCAGCTCTCGGATCTTTTCCAGGACGCTGTCGGTTGCCCACGCCAGCCGCATCATGGCGCTGTGGACCCGGTAGCCGTAGGCCGCCCTGTGGTAGGGGCCTGTGTCAATGTCTAGAGGCCGAAGCGCCTGAACGACTGCCTTGGAAAGCGCCCGGAGCGGCTGCGGGATCTCCTCGAAGGTCGGGATAGCGACCTTGCCGTTCTGGCACGCCTTGCAGGCCGCGGCGCGATCTCCGGCTTGGCCACTCTGCGGCAGTCGATCGGCTCCAGCCGCCGCGGCTGCAACGAGCGGCAGCCCTTGCAGACGCCCCAGGAGCCGAATTTTGCCCAGAGCTCCACGAAACGGCCCTGCTCCGAGCGGACCGGCGCCGGGAGGCCCGCGTCGTTCTCCGCAATGTCCTCGCCGGGCGGCGCCTTGATGTCGTGGTCCTCGAAGAACTTTTTCTGGACGCGTTTGCGGTCGGCCTTGACCCGCTTCTTGCGCTTCTTGGCCTCTGCCGCGGTTAGCGGGCGCCAGGCGCGCTTCCGAGAGGCCAGCGCCGTGGCCCAGGAGGTCTTCGGGCTCGAACTTGCCTTCTTCGCCCGGCGACGCGCCGCCTGCGATTGGGCGTCCGCCGCCGCCTCCTTGTGGAGACGCTCGCGGAAGCTGTCCGGGGCCCGAAGCAGAGCCGAGTTGTAGATGTGGGGCTTCTCCGCGTAGACCGCGCGGAATTTCTTGAGGGCGCCCAAGATGGCGCCGCGGCCCTTCGCCTTGTCACAGGCGCCCGCCATCAGCTTGTCGTTGCAGAAGACGCAGGCCTTGTTGCCCTTAATGTGGCTGTTGTAGCTGCCCGAAGTCCCCGGGCGCTGCTGGCTATAAACACACGGCCAACGCGCTCCGCGCCCGGCGCACTTGCGCGTGTCCGCCGGGGAGGCCGCGCTCGGCTTCTTCTTGACCGCTCTCGCCCCCGTGACCTTCTCCAGCTCCGCCAAGGGATCCTCCACCCGCGCTTCGCTCTTGCCGAGGACCTCGGCTGTCTCGTGGGGCAGCGGCGCGCGCTTCCCCCGCGCCCGGCGCCGCTGCGGCTCCGCGCGCTCCGCCCCTGCTTCTGCCGCCTCCGCCTCGTCCACCTCCGCGACCAGGCCATCGACCCACCTGTCCCAGGTCATCCGCCCGACCGGATGTTTGAGGCTGTCCAGCACTGCGGTGTTGGGCGACTGGCCCTCCTCTTCCAGCAGCTTCTCCACCCAACCGCCAACCATGTCCTTGTAGTCCAAGATGTCCGTCTCCTGGTCAAAGAGCTCGCTCACCTTGGCGCGGCTCCGGGAGCCGCCCATCCGCT
Source organism: Effrenium voratum (assembly GCA_963377175.1). Classification (NCBI taxonomy): domain Eukaryota; class Dinophyceae; order Suessiales; family Symbiodiniaceae; genus Effrenium; species Effrenium voratum. Next base: position 35,113 of record CAUJNA010000437.1, on the reverse strand, counting down.
GGTAGATGCCGTAGACAAGGTCCCCACGCCAGGCGTAGTAGAAGGCCATTGGTCAAGAGGGGCGCAAGTGTTGGGGTCTGCCGCTCTGACTTGAGCTTTGGAAACGCGTCGGCGCACGTGAGTTTTTTACCAAAACAACTCATATCTGTCGGGGCCTGCCGTTTGCCTGTGACGCGTGACTTGGCGGGGCCTTCTAACCTTGACTGGGCGTCCCTGGCTCCTCCGTTTGTTCCGCTCGATCACATTTGCGTCGATGTTCTGAAATGATCGACAGTGTCTTTGGATAAGTCTTATCGACCAGTTCAAACCTATCAAAAACCATAGTGAAACCAAATGTGAGACAGCCGCCCGCTCACTTGATTGAGGCCTCCCAGGGGCTTCTTCTCCGGCCGCCGCTTGCCCCCAGCGGCCGGCCGCGGTTGCTGAGGCCGGCCTTCTCCGGCGGCCCAGCGGGTCCTGCGACCGAGCGGCGAGCGCGACTGGCCGACCGAAAGCAGTGTGCGGGGCCGACCGGAAAGCCAAAAGTAAAAACTAGAAACCGTTGCTGCCTAGCATAGTTCGTAAGATTGTTCTCTACTCAATGGTTCTGGAAACCCTCGCGATTGGTCGTTTCTAGATTGCCTTCGAAAGCCTCCCGGCGCCTCCGAAGCGTGTTTTTTATATGAAATTGTCAGACCGGGGGGGGGGGCCGGTCGCGATATCCGGGGTGGCCGGTCGCGATACACTTTGACCGGCCCCCCGCCGGGAGGGGGTCGGTCGTGATGCGGATCGCGACCGGCCCCCTTTTCGTACATCGCGACCGACTTTCGGGGGAAGGGGGCCGGTCAAAATATATCGTGACCGGCCCCCCCTCGGATCGTGACCGGCCCCCCCCCCAATGGCCGTTTTATCAAGGCCAGCCCTAATGGCCGCTTGGCTCCCGCTCTTCGGCCCGGGCTTGTGCGCCTTGCCCCGTCCGCGCTCGCCTTCGCTCCCCGCTCGCCTCGCGCCGCCGGAGCTTCGCGCAACCTTTTCTTTTCTCTTGCAACAAATCGATCGAGTCGCGCCGCGCAAAGTTTGAAATAAGAACAAGAAACCCCGGCCCGAAGGTGTGCTGCTAACTCCGGGTGGATTGGGGCGGGCCATCTAGCCCTAAGCCTCCATCCTCTGAGCACACCCTAAACCCTAAACCCTAAACTCAAGGCCGAGCGCCGTACCGCAAGCGCTCGGCCGCAGCAGCTGCATTGGTGCTGGCGCAGAGCGAGTCCGGCATGGCGAGCGGAAGCGCCCCGAGTTGCGTTCCTCTGCAACGAGTGCGGTTTGGAGCTGTCGCTCCCGCTGCCAGCGCCAGCTGGCCTTAGAATGAGTAACCCCAAACCTTCAACGAAGCGCAGCATCCTCCTTATGAACTTTATCAAGGCTGGCGCTTTATCGGCAATAGCTTGGAGCTATTGCCCGGGCGCTAAGTGCGCCGTGCGCTCACGACTCCATGTCGCTCTAAGCGAGCGGTAAGTCGTCGCGAGCTTTAAGTTTAGGGTTTAGGGTTTAGGGTTTCCAAGATGAAGCGCGCCCTCGACCCCGCGGGTCGTGGGGGCGCGCGGCGAAAGCGGCATCCCCACCCCTTGACCACCCACATCTAAAACCTTTTAGGGTTTAGGGTTCGCAGAAACCCGGCCCGGGCGCGTCGCGTGCCATTTTTCGCGACGCGAAGAATCATCGAAGGTTTGGGCTTGGGTCTGGCCCGTCGGGCTGCCCGAAAGCTCGTTCCCGTCGTTTTGACGCTGGGGTCGGGCCCGTCGGGCTTCCCGAGAAAACTTTCTCGGCGACGGTTGAAGCTTCCGCGACAGCCTGGGAGGGGCGCGTCGCTCGCGCTCGCTTCCGCAATTTTGGCGCTGGGAGCTGGCCCGTTGGGCTTCCCGAAACAACTTTCCGGGCGACGGCCGAAGCTTCCGCGACAAACCCCGCCGCGCTCCGTTATTCTGGCGCTGGGGGCTGGCCCGTCGGGCTTCCCGAAACAATTTTCCGGGTTACGTCCAAAGCTTCTGCGACAGCCTCCCTCGCGCTCGCTTCCGTCGTTTTGGCGCTGGGGGGTGGCCGGACGGGCTTCCCGACAAGTTTCCGAGCGATGCGAAGCGGAGGGATCTTGGACGGCCAGTGGCCGCAAGGGCCGTTTTATCAACCAGAAGTGGACAAATGGCCAGATCTTGAAATTCGGGCTGCGGATGGCCGATTTCATATTGTTCCGTATAAGGAGTTTATCAGCGGTCAAGCCGAGCCATTTTTATCAAGGGCTTGCAGAATTGCAACTTTATCAAGGCCGGCCAGCCGCAGTTGCCGTTTTGTCAAGCCTCGGAGGGGCGCGTCGCTCGCGCTCGCTCCGTAATTTTGGCGCTGGGGGCTGGCCCGTTGCTTCTCGAAACTGGCAAACCCGCGCCGTCGCTCGCGCGCGCTCCGTTGTTCTGACGCTGGGGGCTAGCCCGTCGGGCTTCCCGAAACAATTTTCCGGGCGACGGCCAGCTTCTGCGACAGCCTCCCTCGCGCTCGCTTCCGTCGTTTTGGCGCTGGGGGGTGGCCGGACGGGCTTCCCGAAACAAGTTTCCGAGCGATGAAAGCGGAGGGATCTTGGAACGCCAATGGCCGTCAACCAGAAGCGGACAAGTGGCCAGATCTTTAAATTCGGGCTGCGGATGGCCGATTTCATATTGTCCCGTATAAGGAGTTTATCAGCGGCCAAGCCGAGCCATTTTTATCAAGGGCGAATGGCAACTTTATCAAGGCCGGCTAGCCGCAGTGGCCGTTTATCAAAGCCGATTGCAGTTTTATCAAGGCCGGCCAGCCTATGGCCGTTTTATCAAGAATTGCCGCTTTTTCAAGATTGAGGCCCAGGCCAGTGGCCGCAATGGCCGTTTTATCAATCAGAAGCGTGCAAATGGCCAGATCTGTAGATTTGGGCTGCGGATGGTCGATTTCATATTGTCCCGCACAAGCAGTTTATCAACGGCCAGGTCGAGCCTTTTTAGAAAGAGTTGGCAAAGCCAGTGGCCGCTTTATCAGACCGGCTAGCCGCAATGGCCGCTTTATCAAAGCCAGCCTCTTCGAAAGCTTCTTCAAAGCTTTTCGCTCGTAAAGCGTTTTAGTCTTCTTTTGCTTCTTGCGCAGCTCCTTAGAAAGCTCCTTATAAAGCTTCTACTGTAGCTTCTTATAAAGCTCCACACAAAGCATCTTATACAGCTTCAGCAGCTATGCAGCTGCCCCAAGGGCCTCCCTTCTCTTGGGACCGTGCCTGCAGGCACATAATATGCGAAGCAATATTATATTACCCTAAAACCTAGGCCCTAGACCCTAACCTGGCCTTGAAACGCGTCAAAGCTCTTCTTGATAAAACGGCCATCGGCTTTGATAAAACGGCTTGATAAAACGGCCATTGGCTTTGACAAGATGGCCATTGGCCTTCACAAAATGGCCGGCGGGGCTTGGCCCGGCCGCTGATGACTTCTTTATACGGGGTCATATGAGCTATCCGTAGCCCAAATCTGCCACTCGGCAAAAATCCTTGATGATAACATCAAAGGGTCTGCCCGAAAGGCCTCGCGACAAATCTGGTCCGGCCGTTTTTCCTTGCAAAGCAATTCCTTGTAAGGCGAGGCACGCCCGCGACGAAATCGTTGAAGCCGTGGCCTGCGCTATGGCCCCCAACGCTCGTGATCCGTCGCTGCCGCCTTGCGCTGCGCTTCCAACGCAGCCAGCGAACGGACGACGCGTGTTGCCAGCCTCTGCGCAACGCAGCCAGCAAACGTCGCCGACCTCTTGCTTGCCTTCGAAGCAGATCGCCCGCGCGTCGCCCCCTTTCTACACAGGAGCCCGCGGCGAGTCGACCAAGTGACGTGGCCAGCGCGCGCGACTGCCCCAGAGCAAAGCTTTGGGCTCCAACCGTCGCAATTGCACCTTCAAGAACGTATCTGCAACTCCTAGCGTTGAAATCGCTGCAACCTTGGCCTCAACTATGGCCCAACGCTCGCTCAGAGTCGTTACAGCCGTCGGCTCCTCGCCGGCCTTTGCGAGCCTCAACAGCTCCGCGCGCGAAGACCGCCTGCGAAGCGCAAGCGCACACGACCGCCCCAGTCTAGCGCAGTGAAGCTTGGGGCTCAAGCCAGCGCAGCTGCAACTTTCACGCGGCAAACGCTTCTGCGACTCAACTCGCTCCAGCTGCAGCACTCGGCTAGCGCTAGCGATTAAATCGCTGCAGCCTTCGCTTGAACTGTCCTCCGCCGCTTGCTCGCGGCGAAATCGCCACAGCCAGCCGCCGACCCCTAGCCTGCGCGAGCCTCAAGCAGCTGCACAAGCGCCCACGTCTTTAGGAAGTGGTGTGAATCGGCCAAGCAGTGGCCGCTGCGCGCGACTCTTTGAGCTCAAGCCGTCGCAGAATAAAGATGCGAATTTCAAGCGTTTGAGCTGTGGGCTTGTTGTCTTCGCGCGATCAAGCGCTTCCCGTATCACTCGCCGGTCCAAATAAAAACCCTAAACCCTAAAAGATTTGTCTCTGCGCGGCGTTGGCCTTGACAAGATGGCCATTGCCTTGACAAAATGGCCGGCCGCCTTGACAAAGTAGACATTGTAAAACGGCCATCGGCGGGGGCTTGGCCCGGCTCTTTATACGGGGTCATATGAGCCAAAATCTGGAGATCTGGTCATTGGGCTGCCACTCGGCAAAAATCCTTGATGATAACATCTCGCGACAAATCTGGTCCGGCCGTTTTTTTGTAAGGCGAGGCACGCCGGCGACGAAATCGTTGAAGCCGCGGCCTGCGCTATGGCCCCCAACGTCGCTGCCGCCTTGCGCTGCGCTTCCAACGCAGCCAGCGAACGGACGACGGCGTGTTGCCAGCCTCTGCGCAACGCAGCCAGCAAACGTTGCCGACCTCTTGCTTGCCTTCGAAGCAGATTGCCCGCGCGTCGCCCCCTTTCTACACAGGAGCCCGCGGCGAGTCGACCAAGTGACGTGGCCAGCGCGCGCGACTGCCCCAGAGCAAAGCTTTGGGCTCCAACCGGCGCAGTTGCGCCTTCAGGAACGTATCTGCAACTCCTAGCGTTGAAATCGCTGCAACCTTGGCCTCAACTATGGCCCAACGCTCCTTGCCGGCCTTTGCAAGCCTCAACAGCTCCGTGTGCGAAGACCGCCTGCAAAGCCAAGCGCGCACGACCGCCCCAGTCTAGCGCAGTGAAGCTTGGGGCTCAAGCCAGCGCAGCTGCAACTTTCACGCGGCAAACGCTTCTGCGACTCAACTCGCTCCAGCTGCAGCACGCGGCTAGCGCTAGCGATTAAATCGCTGCAGCCTTCGCTTGAACTATCCTCCGCCGCTTGCTCGCGGCGAAATCGCCACAGCGAGCCGCCGACCCCTCGCCTGCGCGAGCCTCAAGCAGCTGCGCAAGCGCCCACGTCTTTAGGAAGTGGTGTGAATCGGCCAAGCAGTGGCCGCCGCGCGCGACTCTTCTCCGGCATCGGTCGGGTGCCCGCGGAGGCGCCTGCCAAAAAGCGCAAAGGCAGTGAGGGCGCCGTGATTCCGCTCGGGCAGAGTTCATGAAGCAGCTGCCGCCGGAGATTCGCAAGGAGATCGAGATGGGGGCCCGACACGCGAGCTCAAGCCGTCGCAGAACACAGATGCGAGTTTCAAGCGTTTGAGCTGTGGGCTTGTTGTCTTCGCGCGATCAAGCGCTTCCCGTATCACTCGCCCTGCCGGGGTCCAAATTAAAACCCTAAACCCTAAAAGATTTGTCTCTGGGCGGTATTGGGGTGGGTTGAAGCAGCCGCCTCGGCGCGCCGCCCCGCGACCCTCTGGGTCGAGGCGCGCCGCTTCCGAGGGCAAACCCTAAACCCTAAATCTTCTCTTCAATGAAGATTTAAACCTTAATGTATCAGTAGGTCCGGATTGACCCGCGGGCCTTAGGCTCTTCATCTCCGAAGAAGCTTTCTTCTTTGGGGGAGGGAAAGGTCGCAGGATGTAGGCGCCAGCTTGGAAGCCAGCTCAGAAGCGCCAGCTCAAGCTTTCCTTCTTGGTTCAAGGCTCTGCAAAAAGCTTGGATCTGGAATCGCCTTGAAAATTAATCCTGGGCTTAGCCAGCCGCTGATAAACTGTTCATATGGCGCAATATCAAAACGGCCAGCTTGGCTTGAAGGTCATTTGGCTTTTCTGGGCTTGGCCAGCCGCTGATAAACTGCTCCTATGGCGCAATGTCAAAACGGCCAGCTTGGCTTGAAATGTAAAGATCTGGTCATTTGGCTCCTTTCTCGGCTTTGCCTGCCGCTGATAAACTGCTCATATGGCGCAATGTCAAAACGGCCAGCTCGGCTTGAAATGTAAAGATCTGGTCACTTGGCTCCTTTCTGGGCTTGGCCAGCCGCTGATAAGCTGTTCATATGGCGCAATGTCAAAACGGCCAGCTTGGCTTGAAATGTAAAGATCTGGTCATTTAGCTCGTTTCTGGGGTTGGCCAGCCGCTGATAAAGTGTTCATACGGAACGATGTAAAAATCGCAATCCTTGCTTGAAATGTTCAGAAGCCAAGCCTTTTGAGTTTTCAAAAATCACGAATCGGATTGATGTAGCAAAGGTACAAATTGCCATCCGGGCTTGAAATGAACAGATCTGCTCATTTGGCTTAGAGCCCGCTCTCCTCTTTCTCTAAGCTTTCAAAATCTTGGGTCTGGGCTGGCAAAAAAAAGCAACCGGGCTTGCAATGACTTCCAGAGTTGGGGAGTTTATCGTTCGCAACCCCCGTCTTAAAATTTGGAGAAACCGAAGAACTCTCCTATGTTGTGGGTAACCAGTCTGGGTGGGTGGGAAAGCCAACAAAACTTCTCTCAATCCATTTGATGTACCCTCTAGACCCTAAACCCTAAACCCTAAACCCGCCCGCCAACCCTCCTGCGGACGCAGGTTAGGCGGGCGACGCCGAGCGAAGCAGCGAGGCCACGCAAGCGGAGCTTTACGCGAAGCTTGCTGACCCCAGCCCTGAGCGGGGTCGCCAAGCTGTGTCGCCAAGCTCTGTTACTGAGAACGCAGACATCAAATGTCTGTATATTATATAACCCTAAACCCCTCGTGTTTTCGGCCTCGCACGAGGCGCCGCTACTTCCAAGCTTCTTTGCTTCTGTCTGTCTGGGGACTTTGCCCCCTTGCTTCTTCTCGTTCTGTCCCAGCTCCTGCAACTTTATCAAGAAGTTGCCATTTGGGCTGGTTCTGTCCCAGCTCCTAAGGCCGAACCAATTCCTCTTCTCGTTCTGTCCCAGTTCCTGCAGTAGCAACTTTATCAAGAAGCGCTGGTTCTGTCCCAGCTCCTTTAGCCGGCCGCTTTAGCAAGGAAGAAGCCAGATCCCTAGATTTGAGCCACGGCCAGTTTCATATGACGCCGCACAAAGAATTTATCAGCGGCCAGGCCACTTTTAGCAAAAACCGCCTTGTGGCCCAGCTCCCAAAGCCCTATAAGGGGAAGAAGCCAGATCCCTAGAATTGAGCCACGGATGGCAAATTCCTCGGGCCGCTTTTAGCAAAAGCCGTTTCTGTCCCGGAAGCCGCAAGCTCTGTCCCGGGAACTGCCACAGAGCTTCCCAGCCCACAATTGCATTTTGTCAAAGAAAAAGCAGCGTGCGCCGCTTCTGTCCCGGAAGCCGCAAGCTCTGTCCCGGGAGTTGCAAGAGCTCTTCTTGTTCTGCCCCAGCTCCCAAAGCTTCCCGGATCTTCTTGGGCTTCCCGGAGCCCCGGCGCCACGCCCCACACGCGAAACCCGAAGTTTAAGCGAGCCTTGACTACATGGCCGGGACAAAGTGCTCCTCGCCAATGTTTCCCGCCCAGCAGGTAGTCCGCGTCCTTTCGGACCTGGCTCAAGGCGACGTAGCCAGCCGCTTTAAGAAATCGAGCAAACGCGCGCGGAGGCAAGTCGACGTCTTTGGCGCGGCCGTTCTAGATTTTAGAATCTCAGGGGCTCCGAGGAAGCCCGGAAAGCTGAGACAAGCGACGCCGAGCCGGCCCGCGGCCCCTTTAACAAGCGCCGGACAAGCTCGAAGGTTCTTGGGCTCCAGGTTTTGCGCGTGGGACGCGCGGCAAAGCTCGCGGCTTGCCTCAGCCCCGTACAAACTCGCAGCTTCTTCGACCTCCAGGTTTTGCGCGTGGGACGAGTTTCACAGATAGACAGCCCGCGGCAGCCGAAGTCGAAGCCGTGCACTCGCGAGGAACTAGCTCGAAAGAAACTCAAGACGTTCGGCTCGCTACTTCCAAGCTTCTTTGACGCGCAGCGCGGCTTCTGTCTGTCTGGGGACACGCAACTTTGCCCCTTCCTTCTTCTCGTTCTGTCCCAGCTCCTGCAACTTTATCAAGAAGTGGCCATTTGGGCTGGTTCTGTCCCAGCTCCTAAGGCCGAACCAATTCCTCTTCATTTGCGCTGGTTCTGTCCCAGCTCGTAAAGCCAAACGGCCGCCTTAGCAAGGAAGAAAAATCCCTAGATTTGAGCCACGCCTGGCCAGTTTCATATGACGGCGCGTGGGGCGTGGCGCCGGAGCTCCGGGAAGCCCAAGAAGCTCCGGGAAGCTTTGGAAGCTGGGACAGAACAAGAAGAGCTCTTGCAGTTCCCGGGAAAGAGCTTGCGGCTTGTGGCCGAAACGGCGCACGCTGCTTTTCTTTGATAAAATAGCCATTGTGAGCTGGGAAGCTCCGTGGCAGTTCCCGGAACAGAGCTTGGGTGGTCGCCGTGCCCTGGCACTCAGAATGCAGACATCGAATGTTTCTGAATATTTTATGACCTCTTACCTCTCGAAATGTCGGCTTCGCGGAACGTGTTACATTGTAAGGCTCCTTGCAGCGCTTCTCATGAGGCTCCTGATTTATGAGCCTTCCCGGAGCTTTGCAAGGCTTCCCGAAGCCTGCCGGAAGCTTCCCGCTCCCAGAGCTTGTGGAGGCTTCCGGAAACTGGAGCTTCCCGGAAGGTTCCCGAGGCGTGTCGGGAGCTTGTCGGAGCCCGGAAGCTTTGACATAGGGCGCCCCCGCGCGCGAAACCCGAAGTTTAAGAGCCGCGAGCTTTGCCGCGCGTCCCACGCGCAAAACCTGGAGCCGAAGAAGCTGCGAGCTTGTCTGGATTAAGGCAAAGCTGACGGAGCATCGGGTCGGCCCGGCGTTCGCGCGGAACTTCCGCGGCTCTGTGTCGTCCCGCGCTCAACTGCGATGTGTTTGAGCGCTCGCAGCGCTAAAGCCGAAAGAGCCTCGAGAAACACTTCCACGGGTCCGCCGGCTCTTGTCTCCCAGCTCCCCAAGCTTCCCGGAGCTTCTTAGGGCTTCCCGGAGCTCCCCGGCGCCAAGCCTAAAAGCGCGCGCCCTGCGCGCGAAACCCGAAGTTTAACTGCCGCGAGCTTTGCCGCGCGTCCCACGCGCAAAACCTGGAGCCGAAGAAGCTGCGAGCTTGTCCGGATTGAGGCAAAGCTGAAGGAGCCGCGGGCCGGCGCGTTCGCGCGGAACTTCCGTTGTCTCGCGCCCAACTGCGATGTGTTTGAGCGCTCGCAGCGCGTGCCCCGCGCGCCAAACCTAAAGCCGAAAGAGTCTCGAGGAAAACTTCCGCGGGTCCGCCGGCTCTTGTCTCAGCTTTCCGGGCTTCTTCGGGGCGGTGTCAAACCTAAAGCCGAAAGAGCCGGAGGAAACCGCCAGCTCTTGTCTCAGCTTCGGAGCCCCTGACACTCCAGAAATTGCGAAATCTAGAAGACGGCCGCCACAGACGTCGACTTGCCTCCGCCGCGCGCGTTTGCTCGATTTTTTTTAAAGCCCGCCCGGCGTCTGAGGGCAAACCCTAAACCCTAAGCGAGTAGTGATAGGGCGGCCTTGGGGTGGGCAAGTCCACGGCCTATGGATGTGCGCGCAGCGATGAGGGGCGCCGTGAAAGCTATCCAACAGGCGCCCCGTTAAGGAGCGCGCGCATCCCTTCGGCTCACACCCTAAACCCTAAACCCTAAACTTAAAGCTCGCGACGACTGACCGCTCGCTTAGAGCGACATGGAGTCGTGAGCGCACGGCGCGCTTAGCGCCCGGGCAAGAGCTCCGAGCTGTTGCCAATAAAGCGCCAGCAGCTATGCAGCTGCCCCAAGGGCCTCCCTTCTCTTGGGACCGTGCCTGCAGGCACAAAATATGCGAAGCAATATTTTATTACCCTAAAACCTAGGTCCTAGACCCTAACCTGGCTCTAAAGTTGCGCCCCTTGATAAAACGGCCATTGGTCTTGATAAAATGGCCATTGGCCTTGACGCAATATAGCCATTGGCCTTGATAAAACGGCCATCGGCCTTGATAAAACGGCCATTGCCTTTCACGAAAGTATTGGCCTTGATGAAACGGCCATTGGCTTTGACGAAGTGGCCGTCGGTGGCCCGCCTGCTGATAAATTCTTTATACGGGATCATATGAATCTGGCCATCCGCGGCCCAAATCTGGAATCTTGCTTGCTATTGGGCTGCCACTCGGCAAAAAATCCTTGATAACATCAAAGCGTCTCCCCTTTCGGCCTCGCGACAAATCTGCTCCGGCCGTTTTCCCGACGAAATCGCAGAAGCCGCGCCCTGAACGATGGCCCTTAACTGATCCGTCGCTGCCGTTGCGCTGCGCTTCCAACGCAGCCAGCGAACGGACGACGGCTTGTTGCCAGCCTCTGCGCAACGCAGCCAGCAAACGGCCGACGGCTTGTTGCCAACCTCTTGCTCGCCTTCGAAGCAGATCACCCGCGCGTCGCCTCCTTTCTGCGAAGGAGCCCGCGGCGAACCAAGCGCAGAGCAAAGCTTTGGGCTCCAACCGTCGCAGCTGCGCCTTCAAGCGGTAAACGTATCTGCAACTCCTAGCGTTGAAATCGCTGCAGCCTTGGCCTCAACTATGGCCCAACGCTCGCTCAAAGTCGTTACGAGCCTGAAGCAGAAGCGGTACCGCCCCAGTCAAGCAACGCCTCTGCCACTCAACTCGCTCCAGCTGCAGCGCTCGGCTAGCGCCAGCGATTAAATCGCTGCAGCCTTCGCTTGAACTATCCTCCGCCTCCTTTCGACGGAGGAGCCCGTGGCGAGTCGACCGAGTGACGTGCTTCGGGCTCGAACCGTCGCAGCTCCTTCAAGCGGGGAACGTATCTGCAACTCCTAGCGTAAGTCTGTTCCGGCTTTTCCTTGCAAAGCTTTTCCTGACAAGGCAAGGCTTTGTCCCAGCGCGCCCGCGACGAACTCGTTGAAGCCGTGGCCTGCGCTATGACCCCCAACGCTCGCGATGAAATCGCAGAAGCCGTGCTCTGAACGATGGCCCCTAACTGCCCCGTCGACGCAGCCGCGAGCTGCGCTTCCAACGCAGCCAGCGAACAGACGACGGCTTGTTGCCAGCCTCTGCGCTTCCCCGACGGCTCGTCGCCAACCTCTTGCTCGCCTTCGAAGCAGATCGCCCGCGCGTCGCCTCCTTTCTGCGTTTTTACGAAGGCGCAGCCCGCGGCAAGTCGAGACTGCCCCAGAGCAAAGCTTTGGGCTCCAACCGTCGCAGCTGCGCCTTCAAGCGCAGAATGTATCTGCAACTCCTAGCGATGAAATCGCTGCAGCCTTGGCCTCAACTATGGCCAAACGCTCGCTCGAAGTCGTTACAGCCGTCGGCTCCGCGCCGGTCTTCGCAAGCCTCAAGCGTCTCCGTGCGAAGACCCCTTGCGAAGCTAAGCATCGCGACCTCGAGCGCAGCGAAGCTTTGGGCTCAAGCCGGCGCAGCTGCAACTTTCACAAACGTTTCTGCGACTCAACTTGATCCAGCTGCAGCGCTCGACTAGCGCCAGCGAAAATCGCTGCAGCCTTTTGCCTGAACTCTCCCCCGCCGCTGCTAGCGGCGAAATCGCCGCAGCCAGCGTCAATCCTCGCCGGCCTGCGCAAGCCTCAAGCAGCTGCGTTACAAGCGCCCGCGTCTTAGGAAATGGTGTGAATAACGTCGCTAACGCTCGCAACTCTTTGCGTCGCAGAATAAAGATGCGAATTTCAAGCGTTTGCGCTGCGGGCTTGTTGTCTTCGCGCGATCAAGCGCTTCCCTTATCACTCGCCCTGCCGGGCTCCAAATTCAAACCCTAAACCCTAAAAGATTTGTCTCTGGGCGGTATTGGGGTGGGTTGAAGCAGCCGCCTCGGCGCGCCGCCCCGCGACCCTCTGGGTCGAGGCGCGCCGCTTCCAAGGGCAAACCCTAAACCCTAAACCCTAAACTTGTTTATCTATATTAATTTAAACCCTAAAGGAAATTGCGGCTAGTGAACTGAGCTTTTTCGGCGCTCCAAAACGTTGGCCCTGTCAGCCAATAAACCCTAAACTTTTTTCTGACCCTCGTTTGCTGGCAGGGCCATCATTTTGGAGCCTCTACTTGGCGAGCGGTTTTTCGTGGCCCTGTCGTGGTTTCGGGCCGCCGACCTTCAAAAACTCGTGGTTTTTTGCGATTTTCAAAACGCCCGCGCAACCCTCTGCGGACTTTGGGCTGGTCGACCTTCGAAAACTCGTGGTTTTTTGCGATTTTCAAATCGCCCGCGCGACCCTCTGCGGACTTTGCACTGGTCGACCTTCGAAAACTCGTGGTTTTTTGCGATTTTCATTTTGCCCGCGCGACCCTCTGCGGACTTTGGGCTGGTCGACCTTCGAAAACTCGTGGTTTTTTTTGCGATTTTCAAATCGCCCGCGCGACCCTCTGCGGACTTCGGGCTGGTCGACCTTCGAAAACTCGTGGTTTTTTGCGACTTTCAATTCGCCCGCGCGACCCTCTGCGGAGTTTGGGCTGGTCGACCTTCGAAAACTCGTGGTTTTTTGCGATTTTCAAATCGCCCGCGCAACCCTCTGCGGAGTTTGGGCTGGTCGACCTTCGAAAACTCGTGGTTTTTTGCAATTTCCAAATCGCCCGCGAGACCCTCTGCGCAGTTTCGCGTGGTTGAATCGCTCTCGTTGCGGCGCGGCACGCATTTTCTTGCGGCCGTAAACCCTAAAGTAGTAAGGAAAGGCAGCTTATACCAACCAATTAATTTTCGGATTTTGGGCCAAAAACCCTGCAAAACAGCCAAATTCTTCAACCCGCTGAACGTTTTTCCGATGTCACCGTTCAATGTCACCACTCCGTTTTTGGTGCAAAAAGCGCTGAAAACGGCGAACTCCGAAAAGTGCGTTTTTTCGTGTCCTGCGTCAAAAGTGCAGCCCGGGCCTCCAAATTCGCTCGTTTTCCTGCGAAAACCGGTTCCAGGTGTTTGCAGTGCTCCGAAATCCGTATTCTACCCCGAAAAACCTGCGAATTCCAGCCCGCCGAGCTTGTCACCACCGAAGTCACCGGTCTCTAACACGTCAGCCCGCCGAGGCACAGCCCAGAGCCAGCCAGCGTCTGACGCGGCAGCCCGCCGAGGTGCTTCCGAGTAACACGTCAGCCCGCCGAGGTTTTTCCACGTAACGCGTCAGCCCGCCGAGCTCGTCACCGCCGATGTCACCGGTCTCTAACACGTCAGCCCGCCGAGGTCCCGGAGGAATCGAGCCTCCGAAACGTCGCTACGGAGAGCAAAGCAACGCCTAAGCCATCTCACCATGGGCTCTCGCTACCAGTCCAAAACGGCGCTTTTTGGCCCAAAAACGGACCGTGTCACCGCTTCGTCACCGCTCTCTTTGGGGCCGAAAAGTGCGCAAAAGGCTTGGAAAAGCGAGGCCGGCTCCGCGGCTTCGGTCTGAGCGAGGCCGGCTCCGCGGCTTCGGTCCAGAGCCGAACTTTTCTCCACCGAAGTGTGTCGGAAAAAAACACACATGCCCCGTTACAAATTCCACGCCAACGTGCGGGCCTGGTGCGGGCCTGGTGCGGGCCAGCTGCGGGCCCTCTCTACAGCGAATTTAAAGAAGCTCACCGTTTGAGCTCCTTCAGCAAAGTCTAAGGCGTTACAAATTCCACGCCAACGTCACTCACACGCCCTGCCGTCAATCCTGTTGTGAGCACAGGATTGCCCCTTCAATCCTGTTGTGAGCACAGGATTGCCCCTTCAATCCTGCTGTGGCAACAGGATTGCTCCGGCCATTCCTGTCGCCACAGCAGGATTGCCCTGATGCAGCACCAGCAGCTCTGGCTTGGAGCTGTTCTTGCCCGAGCACAGCCTTGTGATGGAGCCGGCCCTGCTGTAGAGCTCCCAGGCTTCAGGCACGTCGTTTATGCTCAGGAGGAAGGGCAGGCCGCTTGCGAAGAGCGCGTCTCGGAGCTCTGAGTGGAAGGCCAGGTCATGCCCCCGCCTCCTCGTGCCATAGTAGTTCATGCTGCGGCCTGGGAAGATGTAGGGAGGATCGGCGTAGATACAATGCCGCGGCGCTTGGCTGGGCAGAGCGCGTAGATGGGCCAGCGCGTCCTGGCATCGCACGGTCACGTTTGTGGGAGGCCGTTGCAGACGCCGCACGCTGCTCAGCGCCAGTGGCCGCTGCTGTGCGAAGGAGCCCCACTTTCCCGAGAAGCTGTTGCGCAGCAGGACGTACGAGCAGGCGGCCCGGCGCCCGGCGCGGCCTCTCTGAGTGCCCGGCAGGAGGCGGCTGAAGTAGAAGCGCCTGTCTATCTTGCGCCCCGCCAGGCGCAGCAAGGAGCGCAGGAAGACCGGGTCTCGCCTTAAGTAGCAGCGGTGCAGGTTTGCGACGGGCTCGAAGGCGTCGACACCACGCACCTCCAGGGCCGGACGCCGGGTTGCGAGGTAGTACTCCAGCTTTCCAGAGCCGAAGAAGGGAGAGTGAAGCACAGCGACGTCCCCCAGCAGCCGGTCCACGTGTGGAGCTAGCCAGGATTTGCTTCCCATGTACTTCACCCGCATGCCAGCCTTTAGATTTATCCCGGTCTCACAGGCGCACGTGAAGTGTACGACCATATCGTACACTTCAAATTCCCTGGCCCAGGCCAGCGAAACACCCCCATGGCCGACCTGCGCACCACCCTGCTCGCGGTCCTGCGCCTCCGGAGCCGCGGCTTCCCCGCGTCGAATTTGGCAAGTAAGGCAAAGGAACAAAGTCATGGGGAAGATCAAGCTGTTTCCTACGGCCGAGTACAGCAGCAAACAGCCCTCGGACCCCGTGGTGCCCCTGGTACCATGTACGGGCATCTTCCTCGGCCCCAGCAAATCCGGCAAAACCGTGGCGCTGATCAGCATGATTCTGGAGCAATACCGCGGAGTCTTCGAGAAAATCTATATCTTCAGTCCGTCCATCAATATCGACGACGGCTGGATCCCCGTCAAGAAGTACATAGAGGAGGACCTGGGGGTTAATACCGAGCGGGAACAGGCCTACTACGACGAGTGGGACGAGGCAGCGCTGCGGGGCATCATCCAGAGGCAGCGCAAGATCACCGAGACATCCAAGAAGTTGGAGATGAAGAAGCTGTATCAGGTGCTGATAATCTGCGACGACTTCGCAGATAGCCCACAGCTGCACAAGGCCCACGGCGCCCTGGGCACGCTCTTCATCAGGGGTCGGCACCTCCAAATCAGCACTTGGGTGAGCTCACAGAAGCTGAGACTAATCAGCGCAGCCGTGCGGGTCAATCAGCAATTCCTCTGCTGCTGGAGGCTGCGCAACCAGCACGAGCTGGAGGCCGTCATCGAAGAGCTCAGCGCCCTGCTGCCGAAGGACAAGCTGCACAGGATCTACGAGCAGGCGACCCGAGAGCCCTACAGCTTCCTCTTCGTCTACTACCTCAAGCCAAAGAATGAGATGTTCTACTTGCGCTTCGAAGAGCGCTTCGCTCTGGAAAAAGAAGCCGATGGGAGCGGCGCTCAGCTTCCTGGGCCAGAAGCTGTTCGCTAGCTCTACGCTCATCAATGCGAGGTGCGAGAATATCTCCTGCTGCACCTCCGTCGCAGCAGTCCAGCCGCCCGTCGTTCGCAGAACGGGTGGCTTCCTAAAGAAAAGAATGACGACGATCTACGTGGACAGCCGCAAGAGGGTAGCCGGCTCGGACAGCGACTTCGAGGTAGACCTGGGAGAGTCCCTGCACCTGCTGAGCGACGCCAGGCTGGCCGTCTACAAGATCAGAATCGCCGACAGCTTCCTCTCGACAGACCGGGGCCGCTACCTCTACTGGGTGGACGCCGCGCTCGGCACGCTGAATTGGGCGCTGCTGCCCGAGGGCGCCTACACGGGCTCCCGGCTGGCCGCCTGGATCAGCTCCAACTTCGCTACTGCTACCTACAGCGAGACCACGAACAGCCTCAGCGTAGCCAACGACGGCAACCGCCTCATTCTGAACGATCTGGAGCTGCAGCAGCAGTTCCCTAACGTTGTGGACTACCCCACCTCACCGGCCGCCTCGCCATCCACGCCCTTCAGCATCGACCACATGCTCGGCCCGAGCTTCGTCTCCGGCGGGCAGCAGGTCTTCGAGTTCGTGCGCATGAACTGCTACAACGAGGTCTACCTGCGCTGCCCCCAGCTGGCCAACGCCAGCCGCGTGCTGGGCAATCTGGGGGACGACATCCTGTCCAAGATAACGCTGAAGAGCGGCGTGGGCACCATCGTGGAGACCGGCTCCGATGACGGGCACTTCATGGCCGTTAGGGGCCCCATCACCCTGAGACACCTGCGCTTCCGGCTGACAGACCTGGAAGGCCAAGTCGTCCGACTGCGGGGCTCGTCCTTGTCCTTCGTGCTGTTTTTGGATCACGTCTAATTCCCCGAAGGTCTTTTAAAAAAATATTTACTATTAAAAAACCGATGAAGCAAGCGCAACCGGCGCCAAGGCCTAGAGGCAGACCTCCGGGTAGTAAAAACAAGCCGAAGCCGCCCGAGCTGCCCCTGCCGAAGAGCAAAAAAATGATCGACGACCTGGCGAGGAGAGAAAATGATCGACGACCTGCCCACGGAGCCGGCGCATGACTCCCCCTTCCGTCCCAAGAGGGTGAGATTTCCCACAAAGCCCAAGACGGCTCCCAAGGCTGCACCCAAGGCAGCAGCAGCACCCGTGGCCAAGGCAGCGCCCGTGGCCAAGGCAGCGCCCAAGGCAGCACCCAAGGCAGCGCCCAAGGCAGCACCCAAGGCAGCGCCCGCGCCCAAGGCAGCGCCCGCGCCCAAGGCAGCACCCAAGGCAGCACCCAAGGCAGTTGCCGCGCCAGCTCCCAAGCCCAAGGCAGCACCCAAGCCCAAGGCAGCACCCAAGGCAGCGCCCGTGCCCGAGCCGCAGTTAGAGGTACAGCCCGAGCCCGAGGTACAGCCCGAGCCCGAGGTACACAGAGAGGTACGGCCCGAGCCCGTAGAAGCGCCTCGGCCGAGCGAGCGCGCCATGCGCATGCTGGAGAGGCAGTCGGCGCACGACCGGCTGACGGCGGGAGCTAGCGTCCTAGTGTAAAAACCATGATGAGCATAGAGCCTCGCAACGAGCCGCAGATGCTCCGGTGGTTTCGAAAGACGTACCCCAGCTACGACCTGCAGCCGCTGCTGCTGAAGCGCCAGCGAGAGCTGGAGGAGGCGAGGGCCTTCAACGCCAGGCTTGGCGAGCGCCGGCTGGCCCAAGAGGGGCAGCGGCACCTGGATGATGTGAGCCGGCTGACGGAGGCCGTGCACCGCCAGGTACCTCAGCTGCGCTACGCGCACGCCGAGCGCAGGGGCGTGGAACGCGCAGCGGGCGAAGTTGCCGCGCAGTAACCCATAAAGAGATGAAGACGCTTCGGTCCCACGGCTTCAATCAGCGCCCGCGCTTCGAGCAGGTTGTGGGCTACCTGGAGCGGAACGAGCCGCTGCCCCTGGCCCAGCCGGACCGCAAGGCCACCACGTTCGTCACGAGCCACTTCTACTTGGACGATTTCGTGCAGTCCAGCGAGGACCCCAACCCGCAGCCTCTGCAGCACACGCCCCTGAGGGCGATTCCAGAGGAAGGCTTCCGCACTCCCGCTGAGGCCACGGACGAGGACTTGGCCCGGATGCGCCAAGGCGGAGGAAACCGCTTCGGCGAGGACGACCTGGCAGGAGACCCAGAGGCAGACGCGCTGACGAACAACGGCCAGGGCCCGCCCTCAATAACGGGCAGCGCGGCCGACGGAGCGCAGGCAGCAGCGGACCTGGTGGGCGCAGGAGCAGCAGGACTCGCGGCGGCGCAGGCCTTCCGCTCCCAGCTCCCCCAGGACGCTGCTGAGTACGTCCGCCTAAACGTATTGCCCCGCCCAGGGCCGCAGCCGCAGCCGCCGCCGCAGATCATAGGCCGACCCGACGACGTAGAGCGCCTCCTGGACGAGGCGGGCCAGCGCGCGCAGGAGGTGGAGCGCGGCGCAGCACAGGCCATAGAGGAGACGGCAGCGGTGGCTGCGGAGGAGGGAGAGGTAGCCGTTGGCGCAGAGGGCGTGGGCGGGGCCTTTGGCTACCTGGGGGGCCTGGCAGAAGGGGCCGCTGCTTTGGCGCCCACGGCGGGCGAGGTTGCTGGAGCGATGGCTGCGACGGCGGGAGTCGGCGCAGCGGCGACGGCTGGGTTGGCCGTGGGGCTCGCAGGCGGCGCAGCCTACGGCCTGGCCCGCGGCACGGGCTGGGTGCTGGAGAACACGCTCTTCCGGCCTCAGCAGGGCAGCGAGGACGCGGCCGTGCAGGACGTCCGGTCCGCCACCGGTATGAACGACGCCACGCAGCCCCAGCACTTCACGCTGCGCACCGGCAGCAGCACTTCGGGCAGCCCCGCAAGCAGCCGCGCCTCCTCGCAGTCTGGCTTCCGAGTCCAGGCGCAGACCAATCACACGCCCCGCCCCTTCTCCTGGGGCCTGAACCCCGTGACTCTGCCTCAGTCCCAGCCAAACTCCCGGGCAAGCTCCCGCAGCTCGGGGCAGTCGCGCCAGAGCCGCCTGCCTCCGCCGAGCTACGACCAGCTGGCCCGAGACATCGAGGCGGCCTAGACTCTCCTTCGCCGTACGAACAAAAATGAGTGGTGCGCTACATGTAAAGAAGCATGGAGGTAGTCACAGCCGGAGCACAGGATGAGTTGATGCAGAGCTTGGACTACAAGCTGAAAACCAGCAACACCAACTACGTGACCGCACGGCACGACGTGCAGTATTTTCCCAGCTCGCTGAGCAGCGGCACCTCGTTTATCGACCCCGAGTCGATCAAGATCGCCTTCAGAGTCAGAAACACGGACGCCACCAACCCGCTGGCGCCTGCCACTCCGAACCCCGCCTGTTTCATCCAGAGGATCCAGGTCTTCGCCAACGGCCAGCGCTGCGACGACATTAACTACTACGGTCGCACCGTGGCCGTGCGTGACCTGCTGAAGGGCCGCGAGTACAACCAGAACAAGGCCGTGGAGGGCTTCGACGAGGTGAACAACTCTCGGACGCCCCGCGCGGTGCACCAGAGCGGCTACGCGGACGTGCTGCTGCGCCCCACCATGGTGGGCATCCTGCGCTGCGGGAAGCTGCTGCCGCCGCAGCTGAACCTGGTGATAGAGATCGAGTTCGCGGACGCGACGACAGCGCTGTGGTCCGAGAACGCCGGGGCGCACCCGGCGGGAGCCACGCTGAGCACCGACTTCGAGATCCAGAACGTCCGAGTTCTGGCCTCCCAGGTCGTCCTGGACTCTGCGCTGGTAGAGTCCTTCAACCGGGTGCTCCTCTCAGGCAGGTCCCTGGTCTTCAGCTACCCCACGGTGCACACGCAGCAGTCCACGGTGCCTCCGGGCGTGGCGGAGCACAACGTCACCGTGGCGCGCGCCTTCACGAAACTCATGGGAGCGTTCGTGACTTTTTGGGACAACGACGCGGGCTCCAAGATCCACCTGCTGGCCAACCCGGGGCAGGACGTGGCCCCCATCGGTGCGGCCAGGCAGGAAGACAGTCTCCTGGAGTCGCAGATGCAGCTGGGCAGCCTGCAGTACCCGCACAACCCCATGAAGGGAGCCTCGGAGCACTTCCACTTCCTCTCGGTCCTTGCGGGGACCTACGATGACACGGTGCGCAACATCGACATCGACCGCGCTGGCTACCTGCGCCACAGCTTCATCGCGGGCTTCCCGACGGAGCGAGTGCCCAAGATGCCCCTCAGTGGCGTCAGCACCCGCTCGGGCGACCTGGCTCGGTTCACCTTCAAGGCGCTCGACGGCACGATGACGGACGTGTTCATCCACCTGATAGCCTATCAGCTGGTGACGCTCTCTGGCACGGGAGTCTCCGTGCTTGACTAGTAAGGGTCCATAGCTCAATTGGTAGAGGCTCTGCAGCTCCGAAGCCTGGAGGCCGCAGGCTCGATTCCTCCCGGGCGCGGATCATTTTTCGCAGGCGAGTGCCTTTTGGGTATTCATTTTCCTCCCTCTACCCGAGACGGATCTTCCCATTTGCTGGGGGCAAGAAATTGCCGAGACGGATCTTCCAGCCTCCAGCCCGGTGAGCGCCACTACCTAGGAGACTTTAAATCCAAGGTCCGAGACGGATCTTCCCATTTGCCGGGGGCAAGAAATTGCCGAGACGGATCTTCCCACCTCCAGCCCGGTGAGCGCCTCTCCTGGGGGCAAGAAATTGCCGAGACGGATCTTCCCGACCCCAGCCCGGTGAGCGCCACTACCTAGGGGGCTTTTATTCCAATGGTCCGAGACGGATCTTTCCTTTTGCTGGGAGCAGGAAATCCCCCGAGACGGATCTTCCCGACCCCAGCCCGGTGAGCGCCTCTCCTTAGAGTAAGAATTAAGCCCAAGGCCCGAGACGGATCTTCCCGACCCCAGCCCGGTGAGCGCCTCTCCTTAGATTAAGAATTAAACCCAAGGCCCGAGACGGATCTTCCCGACCCCAGCCCGGTGAGCGCCTCTCCTTAGAGTAAGAATTAAACCCAAGGCCCGAGACGGATCTTTCCTTTTGCTGGGAGCAGGAAATCTCCCGAGACGGATCTTCCCGACCCCAGCCCGGTGAGCGCCTCTCCTTAGAGTAAGAATTAAGCCCAAGGCCCGAGACGGATCTTCCCGACCCCAGCCCGGTGAGCGCCTCTCCTTAGATTAAGAATTAAACCCAAGAGCGCCTCTCCTTAGAGTAAGAATTAAACCCAAGGCCCGAGACGGATCTTTCCTTTTGCTGGGAGCAGGAAATCTCCCGAGACGGATCTTCCCGACCCCAGCCCGGTGAGCGCCTCTCCTTAGATTAAGAATTAAACCCAAGGCCCGAGACGGATCTTCCCGACCCCAGCCCGGTGAGCGCCTCTCCTTAGAGTAAGAATTAAACCCCCCGAGACGGATCTTCCCGACCCCAGCCCGGTGAGCGCCACTACCTAGGGGGGGCTTTTATTCCAAGGTCCGAGACGGTTCTTCCCGCCTCCAGCCCGGTGAGCGCCACTACTACCTAGAGGGCCATTTATTCCAAGGTCCGAGACGGTTCTTCCCACCCCCAGCCCGGTGAGCGCCACTCCTTAGAGTAGGAAATTACCCTGGTCCGAGACGGATCTTTCCCCGAGACGGATCTTCCAGCCCCCAGCCCGGTGAGCGCCTCTCCTTAAAAGACTTAAATACCCAGGTCCGAGACGGTTCTTCCCGCCTCCAGCCCGGTGAGCGCCACTACCTAGAGGGCCATTTATCCCAAGGTCCGAGACGGTTCTTCCCGCCCCCATCCCGGTGAGCGCCACTCCTTAGAGTAGGAAATTACCCTGGTCCGAGACGGATCTTTCCCCGAGACGGTTCTTCCCGCCTCCAGCCCGGTGAGCGCCACTCCTTAGGGTAGGAAATTACCTTGGTCCGAGACGGATCTTTCCCCGAGACGGTTCTTCCCGCCTCCAGCCCGGTGAGCGCCACTACCTAGAGGGCCATTTATTCCAAGGTCCGAGACGGTTCTTCCCCCGCCTCCAGCCCGGTGAGCGCCACTCCTTAGGGTAGGAAATTACCCTGGTCCGAGACGGATCATTGTTGAGAGACGGATCTAAAAAAACACACCCAGGTCCGAGACGGATCATTGTTGAGAGACGGATCATTGTTGAGAGACGGATCATTGTTGAGAGACGGATCAGAGTGGAGAGACGGATCATAGTGGAGAGACGGATCTTAAAAAAACATGCCCAGGTCCGAGACGGATCATTGTTGAGAGACGGATCATTGTTGAGAGACGGTTCATTGTTGAGAGACGGATCATTGTTGAGAGACGGATCTTTCGGGTTTTTTGGCCTTGGAACTGGAGACAGGCGCCAACCAATTTTTGGCTGATGCCCGCGTAGAGTTCAGCGTTTGAGCGGATCGTGCATGGACCGAAGTGTTTGAGCGGATCGATCATAGCCTGTCGCCATGCAGCAGCATGCATTGACCGAGGGCCTGCTGGTCGCCATGGAGGAGTGGGCGGCCAAGCAGCCTGCCGCCCTTCCGGATGCGCTGGAGGCGGTGGAGCGCATCTCCGAGCTGCTGGATCTGAGCGGCTTGTTCTCGGCGCTGCTGCTGCATCCTCGCAGAGACAGGAAGAGCCTGTCCTACACGGGTGGCATCCGAGTCAGCGGACTTGACTTCGGATTCCCCTGCCCCTACGGCGCTTTGGAGTCCTACCTCACGAAGGACGGATGCCGAGTGATGACCAGAGATCCTGGAGACGATCTTTGGTCGCAGACGTTCGACTGGCTGGCTCCCGAGCCCTTGCTTGGGCACCTCAACGCCGACACCAAGGGCGATTTCCTGGAGCTGACCCTGGCCGCGGCTGCGCAGGTGCTGGATTGCGCTGAGAAGACCTGCAGCGAGCCGCTGATGCGCTGCCTGCACGCCGCGCGGCTGCTGATCGAAGATGCCGCGCGCACTCTGGAGGAGCTGCAGCTGTGGGGCAACCCGCTCCTGCTGAGAGTGACGCGGGAGGTAGATGGCTGCAGCGTCAGCTGCAAGTCGGGCGGCTTCTTGGCCGCCGTCGGAGCGCATGCCTGCTAGGGAAAAAAATCATATAAGAAGCCCCTGCCCGCGTAGAGTTCGGAACTGGAGACAGGCATGTCGGTTTTTTTCCGAGTTGCCCTCGTGGAGTTCACCCTAAAAAAATCTTATAAGAAATGCCCCTCGCTTCAGTCCGGGATGCTCTGCCGATCCGCAAGCTCTGCCGTGGCCGCGCGCGCAATCTCCTCGCACAGCGCCATAGGAATGCTATAAAGCAGCTCGCGCGACTGCCCCCTGACCCTCTCACGCTGACCCCCCATGAGTCGAGGCCCCCCTTGAGCGCCCCTCAGATGCCTCCCGTCCTCCCACGCGTCGCACCGACTGCCGGTTCTGCACAGCCCTCGGCTCGGTCTCCAGCGCATGTTGGTCCACAGTCGGGTCTGCTTCCTGTACGGAGTCCCGTACTTGCAGTAGGTAACGTCCACCCAGGGTAGGCGCTCAATGAACGGGCGGGTCTTCAGCAGCCCGGTGGCCGGATTCTCTATGACCCACATGAGCGGGTCGAAATGCTCCATGATCTCGAGGGCTCTGAGCACCAGCGCGTCGCCCTCCTCGAGTCGTCGAGGGCGCATCGTCAGAGCTCGGCTGTACTCCGTGCAGACCGGGCTGGCCCAGACCATGTCAATGTGCCCCGGCGGAAACAGCGCGTAGTCCCAGCTCCGGATGTCGCACAGGATCGTGGGCTCAAATTTCGATACGATGTCCAGGGAAACGACCTCCCACCCTGCCGCCTCGAAGGCTCTGCCAATCGACTTTGTGCCGCAAAACAGCACCAGCAGTCTCGGCATGTTTAACAATTACCACCAGCACAACAAAGCACGCACAGGCAAGGGCGCGGGTCAAGCAGTTTCGCATGCTCGGACCAATCTTTTTTTAATCGGGGACAGAAAAGGATGACGAGCCAGGCTAGCATGTGGAAGTTGGGCGAGGTGCGCTCCAATGCTAAGGGTGGAAAATTCTTGTGCTTGGAGCCGCTGTTTTGGCAGAGCGAAGCTTCGCTGGAAATCCCATGGGAGCCCAGGGCCTTCTCCGAGGGGCAGCGCCCCAGCGTGAGCCTCGCAACCGATGAGCGCGCGAGGCTCTTCTGGGAGCGGGCCGAGACCGATCTGGTCGAGCAGCTGGCGGCCGCATCCGAGCGCGTCTTCGACGCAAAGCTCACGCCCGAGGCTGTGCGCCAGCGGCTGCTGCCCTCTGTGAGGCAATCGCGCGGCGGCGATTGGTTGCTGAAAGCCAAGCTGCCGGCCCACGCGCGCTTCTGGAACGCCGGTGGCACGTTTGCGGACCGCCCCGCCGAGCTGGCTCACAGCGCCGCGCGCGTTAGGCTGAGAGCTCGCAGCTTGTGGTTGATGAGCGGCATGTGCGGGTTGAGCCTTGAGGTCTCAGATCTGCGTGTGGAGCCACCTTCTCGAGAGTGCCCGCTGTGATTTCTTCCGATGCCGCAGCCTTTTTTCGCTCAGTAGAAAAATTCAGAATGGCCACCTACGTCCTGGAGCGCCGCGAGCAGCTGAGGCCTGTGCTGAAGGCCGCCGTTGATGCCGAGGCGCTGAAGCGGGGAGCCTCTCGGGAGGAGGTGAGCCCCCTGCACGATGAGCTCGCTCGGGGAGCGCCCGTGCTGGAGCGGCTGATTGCAGATGGGCTCGCTGGCAGGTTCCCGGCGGAGGAGGTCGACATCCAGACCTGGAAGGAGATGCTGAAGCGGGCGCAAGACCTGCAGCTTAAGCTTCGCAAGCGCTTGAACCAGCGCGCGGCCCGCAGCGCAGCTCCCGCCATGGCCGAGGAGCGCCAGGAGGAGAGCTGGGCGCCGTTGGAAGCGCTCCGCGAGAAGCGCGAGGCCCTGAGGCAGCGCCGCATCCGCACGCGCGATGTCGCGACGCTGGCCCAGATCGAGAGGGAGCTCCTCGAGGTGGAGGAGCAGCTCGTCAGCAAGAAGATCGCTGAGCGGCTGCCGGTCTCGCTGGCTGCCAAGAGCGCAACCCTCGCCGCCTTGGAGCGGCTAGAGAAGGCGCGCAAGGAGCTGGACGAGGCCTCCAGAGAGCTCCTCGCTGCGCTGAACCTGCAGGGCAGCGCCACCGACTCGCTGTGAGTGATCCGGGATAGAACAGAAGCCAAGAGAAAAAAAAGAAGCGCCCGTCCGACCGACTGAATATTTTATTATTTTTCTATAGAAAGCAACTTATTCGGCTCAAACCAATTCGCGCCATGACCTCCGAGCTGTCTGATCTCATCTGGGGCCGCCTGGGCCTCGCCGCCGTCCGGGCGGTGCCTCTGGAGGAGCCGCGCGCTCCCAGCGCCGAGGCCGCTGTGACAGAGCTGCGCCCGCGCGGGGCCGCTTGGACCCGCGAGCTGCGGCTGCGCCCTCTTCCTGGGCAGCAGGTCTTCCCCATCGACGCCATGCGGCTGCTGGTGGACCGGCTCCAAGACCTGCTGGCGATTCGGCTGCCCTTCCTCGCGAAGGTCAGCTTCCAGATCCTGCTGACGCGCCCGGCAGCGAACGACGAGGACGAGGACAGGGTGGAGCTCACGCACTACTTCCTCAGGCTGGCGCCGTGGATCGTGAGGCCCGCGTCTCCGTCGGCCCGCGCCGGACCCATGATGGCGGCCATCAGGGCGAAGTTCGAGGTGGCGCTCGAGCGCTCCCGCTTCCCCGAGTCCGACTGGACCGTCGTGGGCATCACGGCGGCGTATCTGCTGACCGCGCCCTCGCAGCAGCTGGCCGACATGCCCGCGCCCCCGCCGCCCAACGAGGCGGGAGGCTGCTGGAAGGAGCTGCCCGAGACCCTGGCCTAGAAGAAGGCCATCTGGAACCCTCAGAACGAGGACCACCGCTGCTTCATGTGGTGCGTCCTCGCCCACTGCCTCGGGGTCGAGGGGCTCACCTGGCGGGAGCGGCAAAAGGCCGTGAGCTGCTCGGGCTCCTTCT
Organism: Effrenium voratum; assembly: GCA_963377175.1. Taxonomy (NCBI): domain Eukaryota; class Dinophyceae; order Suessiales; family Symbiodiniaceae; genus Effrenium; species Effrenium voratum. The sequence goes on along the minus strand of CAUJNA010000437.1, from coordinate 9,356 downwards.
TCTACCCCGAGCTGGCCGGCCGCCGAGGACCGCGCCCCCCGGGCTGGCAGCCCGCTCTGGCAGATGCGGGTGTGGACTTCTCTGGCCTGCCGACGGACCGCCCCGTGAACTTCGACGACATCGAGGCCTTCGAGCTCCGCAACGCCGGGCGGGTGGAGGTCTTCGTCTTCGTGTGGCAGCAGACCCTGTGGACGGACGGGCTGGAGTTCTACCACGTCCTCCAGCAGCGCGCCCCGAGCGGCACGGGCGTCGTCCAGCACACCGTGCTGCTTCTCCTACACAGCGGCCACTACAGCCTGATCCACAACTTCCAGGCGCTGGCCGGCAGGCAGGGGCTGACCCTGGGAGCCACGCCCACCAACACCGGCGGCTGCGCGGAGTACAAGTGCCCGAGGTGCATGGCCCGCTTCGCCAAGAAGGCCTCCCGCGCCACCCAGTGCTATCGAGAGATGGCCGAGAGGAATTGGAAAGTGAGGCTGCCCGGGGCCGAGAAGAGCCTGCTGCGCTACAGGGGCAAGGCCTCCGCAGAGCTCGCTCCCCTGACGTGCTACGCGGACCTCGAGGTCTACAGCACGCCCGCCCCGACGGTCCACATAGCGCAGCAGCAGCCAGCGCGCCAGACCGTCGCGGCCTCTTCCTGCTACGTCGCGGTCGGCCGCTGCGGCTACGTGCCCCCGAGGAGCTGAGGCTGAGGCTCACGCACCACGAGCGGGACAGCGACAAGTACCACGCAGTCCGCGCCATGCTGGACGACCTTCTCAAGCTGGCCGACCACTACCTCACCTGGAGACGCCGAACTCGGCCCGTCAGCATGACCGGCGGGAGGAGCTGGAGCACAGGGCCGCCACTCACTGCAGGGAGTGCCTCGCGTCCTTCGAGATTGCCGAGAAGAAGCTCCACCACTGCCACGGCACCGGGCAGTATCTCGGGGCGCTGTGCCACTCCTGCAACATCGCGGCCCAGACGCCCAAGACCATCCCAGTGGTCTTTCACAACGAGGGCGGCTACGACTTCCACTTCCTGCTGCGCTACATCGCCACGATGGGCTCTCCCGTCAGCAGGGCGCCGCGCGAAGAGCTCGGCGAGGACAGCGACAACGAGGGCAGCGAGAGCGAGGCAGAAGGCAGCGGCAGCGAGCCCGAGAGGCCATGGCCAAGGCCGCTCCAAAACCCAAGGCCAAGGCCAAGGCCGCGCCAAGGCCCCTCAGCGGCTGGTGCGCCCTGCAGGCCGCGATCAAGGAGGGCGACTACAGCCACCTCTGCCTCCGAGTCCTCTGCAAGTCGGGCGAGAAGTGCCTGCAGATGAGCTGGGGCCCGCTGAGGTTCGTGGACAGCAAGAACGTCTTCCCCACGAGCCTGGCCAGCATGATCGACGACCTCAGGGCCTGCACGCACAAGCAGCTGCCGGAGCTCTTCCCGCTGATGGCCTCGCTTCACCCCGAGCTGCAGCTGCGCACTCCGACGGGCTCTCCGCCTCAAAGACGGCCTCTCAAACAGCGGCGGACGCACTGCGAGCTGGAGCAGGCGTGGGACTGCATCCTGCGCAAGCTGCCCATGCACTTCGAGCACTTCTGCGGCGCCGAGGCGTGGGAGATGCCCGCGGTGTGGGAGCAGCACTGCTACGACAGCGTGCTGGCGGGGAAGGCGGTGAGCGCAGAGGACTACCGGCTGGCCGAGAACACCGCCAACGTCATGGGGTGGGAGACCTTCCGCGAGTTCCACGACTGCTACCTCCACACCGACGTCCTGGCCCTGGCGGAAGTGATGGAGAGCTACCGGGACTCCTTCCGGGCGCAGTCGGGGCTCGACCCCATCCACTACGTCACGCTGCCCGGGGCCGCCTGGGACGCCATGCTGCGGCACTCGGCCCGCGAGACGCCCATTCACCTCATCACCGACGAGCAGGCCTACAGGGACGTGCGGGCCTCCGTCATGGGCGGGCTGAGCTGCATCTTCCAGCCCTTCTCTCAAGCCAACAACCCCGAGCTGGGCGAGGAGGACTACAACCCCGAGGAGCCCGTCAGCTGGATCTCGTACTTGGACTTCAACGCCATGTACCCGGCCGCAATGACGCTGCCCATGCCCAACGGCCCCTGCGTGGCGGTCGCCCTGCCCGAAGACAACGCGGCGAGGCTGAGCTGGCTGCACGAGACGTGCCTCTCGAGCCTGAACTGGGAGTCCGACGCCGAGGCGGTGAGCTACCTGCTCCTCGTGGACTACGACTTCCCCCCGGAGCTGCACGACCACTTGGACTGGGCTCCCCCCGCGCGCATGAAGGTCGGGAAGGGCCGGTACGGGCCGCACACCGCGGACATGGCGGAGCGCCTCGGCCTCTCCCCGTCGCCCTGCGAGAAGCTCGTGCCCTTCCTCGGCATGCACGTGGAGGAGGGCGTGGACGGCAAGCGGTTCAAGTTCCTGCGGGACGTGCTGGGCGCCAGGGTCTGGAGGCTGCACAGGGCCTACCGCTTCGCCTGCAGCCCCTTCATGGCGGGCTTCATGGAGCTCAAGCACAGCGAGCGGAGGCAGCTCAGGACGGCGGGGAGCGTGGTCGCCGAGAAGGTGGTGAAGCTCACCCAGAACGCCATCTTCGGCCGCTGCTGCATGAACCCCGACAAGTTCAGGAACACGAACGCCTACGTGGACCCGGCCAAGTTCGAGCGGGCCGTGGGCAAGAGCTCCGTGCCGAACTTCGAGCTCCAGATCAACGACTCGGAGGGGTTCCTGGCCTTCGTGGAGACGCTCAAGACGGACCGCAGCAAGGCCTGCATGAGCGTGCCCACCCAAGTCGGCGCCCGCACGCTGCAGCTCTCCAAGCTCATGAGGGAGAAGGCCTACTACCTCCACATGAGGAGGCTCTTCCCGAAGATGAGGCTGCTCTTCACGGACACCGACTCCGTGATGGCGCAGATCTTCGAGCTGCAGGACCCGCTCCACGCCATGGCCGAGGCGAACCTGAACGGCGCCGCCCTCTTCGACGTGGCCGGCAAGTCCAAGGATCCCGAGAGGGACCTGAGCGCGCTCTCTGCAGCGGCGCGCGCCAAGGCCATCGAGGTGATGGGCCAGCGACGGCGCGCGCAAGGAGAAGCGCAAGATCAAGGGCGTGCCGAAGAAGGCGGTGACCAACGTCCGGCATCTCGAGTACCGGGAGGTGCTGGAGGAAGGCAGCGAGCGCAGGGCGGCCTTCGCGCAGCTGCGCAGCCGCGCGCACGAGATAGCCGTGGAGACCGTCGAGAAGAAGTCGCTCTCGCCCTTCAACGACAGGGTCTACGGCCTCGACGCTCACAACTCGCGGCCGCTGGGGCACTGGCGCAACCTGGAGCAGCTGCGGATGCTGGGCGCTTACGCTCCGCCAGGCTCTGCGCCCTTCGCCCTCGTGATGGAGTTCCTCGTGGGGCCCCCGCCTCTGGGGCCCGCTCCGACACTGCCGCTGCGGCTGAGCCGCTGCTGGGCGTAGACTGTCGGAACCTGAAAAAAAGAAAGATCCCGAGCGCTTTCTCGCTTTTATGATTTCGAACCGCCGCAGCGAAGCATTGCTGCTCAATATGACTTCCTCTGCGGCCTTCCGATGCGTGCAGGCATGGCTCCTGGAGAAGCCCGCTGCGTGGGCGGACGAGGACGCACCCTGCCTTGCGGCTGCTCTGATGGCCCAGCGGCCTCCCTGCGACATGCTACGCAAGCGGCCCCGCGAGGACGCGCTGCTCGAGGCAGAGCGCTCGCACCAGCGGGCTCGCATCGCGAGCCTCGATTGGGAGCTCCTCGTCGAAACGCTGCGCGGCATGGAGCAGGAGCGCGAGAACAGAAATCTCCGCAGGCGGGTGGGCGGCCTCAACGATATCATCGACAGAGATCGCGAGCGAGCCAGGGAGCGCATTGAAGAGGTGGAGCACAGCAACCGACTTCTCCGCCAGCAGGTGGCGCAGCTCAGTAGGATCCTCGCGCAAGCGTACAGATGAAAAAAAGATCCCGAGCTCTCGTTTCGCTTTAATGATTTCGAACCGCCGCAGCGAAGCATTGCTGCTCAAAGAGATGACTTCCTCTGCGGCCTTCCGGTGCGTGCAGGCATGGCTCCTGGAGAAGCCCGCCGTGTGGGCGGAGGCGGACGTTGCCAGCCTTGCGGCCGCTCTGATGGCCCAGCGGCCTCCCGCGCGGGCTCGCGAGGATGCGCTGCTCCAGGCCGAGCGCCTGCACCACCGGCTCCGCATCGCTGGCCTGCGCGGGCAGCTGGAGCGCAGTACGAGCTCGGCGAGCGAGATCTAGCGCTGCTGCAGACGGAGCGGCATTATGCTTCTCTGCTTGAGGATGAAGTCAACCGTGAGACTTTGCGCCGTGAGGCGCTGGAGCGCCGCGTCGAGATCCTCGAGGAAGAGAACAGAAATCTTCGTAGGCGGACGCACTGACGAGCGAGAAAAAAGAAGCCCGCCAAATGCTCAAGTGGTCCCACATGCTCGATCACCCGCCGCAGCTGCTCAAAGAGATGACTTCCTCTGCGGCCTTCCGGTGCGTGCAGGCATGGCTCCTGGAGAAGCCCGCTGCGTGGGCGGACGATCCCTGCCTTGCGGCTGCTCAGATGGCCCAGCGGCCTCCCACCAAGCGGCCTCGCGAGGATGCGCTGCTTGAGGCCGAGCGCTCGCACCAGCGCCGCCGCATCGAGATCCTCGACGCCGAGCGCTCGCACAAGCGGGGTCTCATCGAACACCTCGAGGTGCAGCAGGCGGAAGTCAAACGCCTCGAGGAAAGGCTCAGGGACCTGGGTCAAGTCAAGAACGAGGTGGACTACGTCTCTGAAGTGGCTGTTTACGGCCAGGCCACGCGCGCCCAGCGGGCAGAGCTTGCCCTGCGCTGGTTTGAGGCTAATGCTGCGTGGGACGTGGAGTGGATACTTTGGGACGTCGGGGATCGCCAAGCCCCCCGCCCCGACCCGACGATGAGGAGCTCATCAGTGAGTGGCAGGCGGAGCTGTCGAAGACGTTGTAGAGACGTAGAGGCACAGTCAAAAAGGAGGTGGGAGCCTGGGGCCTCTCTGTAGCCTCCGCTGCACCTCCAACCCCCGCGGTTCGGGAGCTGAGTTTTTGGGGACTTTTCGAAGATCCCTGTGCACCACCTTTTCCGGCCACCCCTCCAAGCCAAACCTCGCCCCCGTCTCCCCGCTCTCGGCGGAGACAACCCTGTATACCTTTTCGCTCCAGGCTATCTCGTTGACCCTGTAGGAGCCCCTGCTTTCGATCGGCTTAACCCTGATCCGAACCATATCCCCGACCTTGATTTCCGGGCGGGTCACCTTGTGCTTGGCCCTGCGTTCGATGTTGCGCAGAGCAATCTCTGCCATTTCGGGGTCAGAGTAGGCGAGGTTCGGCGCCTCCTGCGTGGTAGCGTGCTTCCTCCCGTTGATTTGGCTCAAGATGTCGGCCAGCATGAGGTGCCACTGCCCCCGCCGGCCCGCTCCGGCTGCTATGCGGCGCAACATGGCCTCCTTGATGGTGCGGATGGTGCGCTCCGCGAAGTAGGCGTGGCCCCTGGTCACCAGCTTCTCGATGTCCCAGAAATCCATCAGCTCCTTGAACTCCCTCTTGAACTCGGCGCCGTCGTCGGAGTACACGTTGGCCGGCACCCCCAGGGCTTGGAAGACCTTCTTCATGCCCGCCGCGGTGGTGCTCGCGAGACGGTCCTTCAGCGGCTCCGCGGCCACTTTCTGGGTGAGCGCGTCGATGGCCACCAGCATGAAGGGGTAGGGCTTGCCGCCGAAGGCCCTCATGTCGGCCAGGTCCACCTGCAGCTGGTTCATGGGCTCCAGAGGCACGAAGCTGTTGTAGCCTCTTTGCGGCCGGTCCTGGTTCACCCGGAGGCCGTCCAGAAACGCCTTCACCTCCCCTCTGGAGATGCTGGGGTCGCGCACCTGGCCTGCTGCAGCGTCTGCGCTATGCTGCCGAAACCGGTGCGGGGATCCTCGTAGACGGCCTTGATGGTTCGCCTGCGGGCGTCGCCATGTTTCTTATGGATTCTTCGGCCCCCGCTGGGCCTGCCAGGCTTCCACCTCGTCCAGCCGGGCCTGGAAGCCCTTGCACACTCCCCAGAGCACGCTGGTGAGGTGAGAGTAGTCGAGGGTGACCATCTCGTGCCGTCGCTCCACCTCGCGGTGCCCGTCAGGTTCTTCCACTTCGTTCCGCGAAGTCGTTTGACGCGAAGCCCAGCCTTAGGTCCTCGTTCATGTCCGGGCGCTTGTACTGCTTGGCCTCCACGGAGTCCTGCTGGAGCTCTGCCACGTCGGCCTCGGCCATCTCCGTCTTCACCCTGCTGTCCGACAAATTCGTGAAGCTCGTGTTGCAGACCACGTTGCCCGTGTTGCCCGCGATACGAGGCAGCCGGGGTTCCTCTGGTTCGTGGTCAAGGACAGCTGCGTCGAGAGGCTCTTCGTCTGCACCAGCGCCTCATCGTTGATCATGATGAGCTCGCACTGGTGCGTCCCGCCGTCCCGCTCCAGGAAGACCCTGGCGCTCTGGTTGCCCAGGAGCCGCAGCTCCGGGCCGCTGTCGGAGGCCGCGCTGTTGTTGGAGATCTGCAGCTTGCTCCAGCCGCCCAGTTCTTCGTCAAGAAGAGATCGTCCGAGAAGTCGGAGGTGTTGGTCACGATGAGCGTGTTGGACGCGAAAAGCTGCGGCGCGGAGACCGTGCCCGAGCTCGTCACGTCGCCGCAGACCACGCTGCCCGTCGACACTCCACCGCTCGTGGCCGTGAAGGTGCAGTCCAGGCTCTTGCAGTCCAGCGGGCCCGTGGAGGCCGCACCGGTGATCGTCAGCGTGGCGCCCGTGAGCGCGCCGGTGGCTGCGAAGCTCGCCGCGGTTGCTGCGCCCGAGGCCGTCAGCGACATGTACACCACGAAGTTGGAGGCCGTGCCAAGCCGGTAGCGGCAGGCGAAGAGGAGCTCTCGGCCCGGGGTCAAGTTGTAGGTGCGCACGATGTTCCACGGGTTCACCGCCAGGGTCAGGGTGTAGCCGTCCACGCTCACTGCGCCCGCGGTGTGCGTGGCCAAGACCACGCTGCAGCCGCTGCTGGGGCGAACCGGCCAGTTTGACAGCGAGACGTCCGTGGGGGCCAGGATCTGCTCTCCTATGGCGGCCACCACCTCGTCGGCCCCGCCGTCGTCCGGAAAGCGCACTGCTATCTGCAGCGCCGAGGCTGCCTCCGCGACTCCGAGCTTGCCGGCGAGGAGGCCGTCTACTTGCGCGATTGTGTAGTGGCTGAGCAGCGCGGCGGCGATGCTCGAGGCCGTTGCCGTGTCCTGGTCTGCGGCTGAACGGTACGCCACCAGCGCCGAGGTGATTTGGTTGGTCGTGAACACGTCCTGGTCCGGGCCCGTCCGGTGGGCCAGCAGCGCGCCCGCGATGGCGGCCTGCGTCTGCGTGTCCTGCGCGCTTGCCGTGCGGTAGTCTCCCAACAGCGCGTCTACCTGCGCCGAGGTGTTGTAGGCCAGCAGCGCTGCTGTGATGGCGCTGGTCGTCTCAGCGTCCTGCGCTGCCCCTGTGCGGTAGTCTCCCAACAGCGCGTCTACCTGAGCCGAGGTGTAGTAGGCCAGCAGGGCTGCTGTTATGGCGGCGTCAGTGCCCGCCGTGGAGTAGCAGTCTGCCGTGATGCTCAGCGCGTCGTCGCCGTTGGCAAGCGCAGCAGAGAGAGGAGCCATGAAATGCAGGTTGCGAACGACGTTACTTCCGCGAACGAGCTCCCAAGTCGTGAAGCCCGCCCAGGCCGGCGCGTTAACAACTCCGCCGCTGCCGGAAAGCTGCAGGGCTGCGAGCTCCGCGAGGATTGCGTCGAGGGCGCTTTGGAGCGTGGTCTCGCTGGCCGAGAGCGCGGCGTTCGTGGCGTATGAGGCCAGCAGCGTCGCGTCGGCCTTGGCCCCCTGGAGCGCCGTGATGCTGGCGTCCCGGCTAGCAAGCTGCGCTGCAACGAAGGCCTCGGTGGCGAGACCCAGCAGGGCATTTGCTATCTTGGTGTCTACCTCCAGCGGCGTGTCCAAGCCGTCCACCGTGGAGAGCAGGGAGTCCAGCGCGCTTGCGTCCGCCTTGCCGAGGAGGGCGGCGTCCAGGGCTGCCGTGGTGACGGCGTCCAAGAGGGCCGTCGCTATCTTAGAGTCCACCTCCGAGGAAGGGTCCACGGCCGACTGCAGGGCGTAAGCAGTCAGGGCGCTGGCGTCCGCCTTGGAGGCCTGCAGCCCCGAGATGGAGGCGTCTCGACTCGCGAGCTCGGAGGCCAGCGCCGCGGCGGTGACGGCCCCCAGGAGAGCGGTGGCCACCTTGGTGTCCACCTCCAGCGGCGTGATCCTCGCCGCTATGTCCAGGGAGTGCTGGTCCACCACCGTCTTGAGGCCGGAGTTGGCGGCCACCGTGGCCAGCGTGGCGTTGTTGGCCGAGGCGATGGAGCCGGTCATGGCCGCCGTGGTGCTGTAGTTGGACAGCTTCAGGTCCACGCTGTCCGGGGTGCTCTTGGTGGCAACCACGCCCTCCAGCACGTCGAAGGCCGACTGGTCTGCATTGTTGGAGAGACCCGTGGTCAGCGAGCTCTGCAGCGCTGCGATGCTGCTTCCGTGCGCGGCCACCTGACCGTCCGTGGTGGCCAGGGCCGCAGCCGTTGCTTGGGGCGCAATCGCCGGCGCCAGCGCGCTGCTGTCCAGCTTTGAGGCCAGCTCTGCGGTGACTCTGTCGTCCAGGGACTGGATGGCAGCGGCGTTGTTGCCTGAGGCTGCCGTGTTCACCGCCAGGTCAGCCACTTGAGCGTAGGGAGTCAGAGCGAGGGCCAGCTGTCCTGCTGTGACGTGCGTGCCGTCAGTCACCTCTCCGTTGTCCAGGACCTCGGGCATGTTGCCCGTGACAGGTCCTTCAAACATGTTTACATATGTTCTCGCCGACGCCTTAGTCCAGTGGCTATGGGACATTCGGGGGGTGGCACGATCCCGTGCTACCAGTACGCGGTCCTTCAAACATGTTTTCTTAGGAGTAGACGTTACGATATGGTATCGCTGGGACATTGCACTTTCGCAACACCTCTATTCGCCGGGTGTTCTGATTGTATATCGACTCGCACGCGAAGTGAAAGTGGAGTATAAAATCACCCACTGGGCATGAGGCGATGAATTGGAAGTGGAGGATAAAATCACCCACTGGGCATGAGGCGATGAATTGGAAGTGGAGGATAAAATCACACACTTGGCATGAGGCGATGAATTGGAAGTAAAAGATAAAACCGCCCACTTGGCATGAGGCGATGAATTGGCCGAAGTGGCGCAGTGTCCTATAAGATCGGACTCTGGGCATGAGGCGATGAATTGGCCGAAAATGTCGGTCAAAAGCGCTTGGGACACCTCGGC